>BLSH010029165.1:687928-697971 GCA_018402905.1 Glandirana rugosa
TATATGTCGAGTCGTAGTGTCCTATGTCATATGTCGAGTCGTAGTGCCCGCCCCATATATACCCCGCCCGTGATGCTGAGCTGTATACTGTATCCTGTGATGCTGAGCTGTATATTGTGTCCTATGATGCTGAGCTGTATACTGTGTCCTGTGATGCTGAGCTGTATATTGTGTCCTATGATGCTGAGCTGTATACTGTGTCCTGTGATGCTGAGGTGTATACTGTGTCCTTTGATGCTGAGCTGTATACTGTGTCCTGTGATGCTGAGCTGTATACTGTGTCCTGTAATGCTGAGCTGTGTACTCCTGACACAATATGTGGAATACAGGGGACCGAGTGGGTGGATTATATAAGGGGTGGGGCTCATTAGAAGTAGGATGGGTCAAAAGGGAAGGGAGGGGCCTGGCACCCCCCCATCCTAAAACTTCACCAGCCGCCACTGTTCACATATATTGCAATACATGTTTAAGCTGACCTACTCCGTCAAAGTAATCCCTCTTCTGGCCAGTCCTACACTGCCTTGCCACTGCAAATGCTACTGTGGACACCATGCCAACCTGAGGCATAAAGACACAAGATGGGGGAGAGCGACTAGGTTCAGATCTGGTCACTGACCTGTATATAACAGAAAAAAGATATACCTGTGCTCAAATCCCAATAGCTTGTACATGTAATGAACTACTAGGTGCTAAAGGGGTGTGACCACATGTTAACACTACAAATACCAAATTGACCCTCTGCACGCTGCTTTAACCCTTCCCAGGAAACTATGCACTGTTAAACAGGGATATTAAGTTCACATATATCGCAATACATGTTTAAGCCGACCAACTCCGTCAAAGTAATCCCTCTTCTGGGCAGATGCAGTTTCTGGTTACCATGGTGCCTTTACGCCTGGGGTTTATCGAACCCTGGAATGTGTGACAGATGGGCTGTGTGATAGATCCAGATGGACTGTGTGACAGATCCAGATGGGCTGTGTGACAGTACTCTGGTGACAGGCTCTCTTTATTGGGGGGCCGTGTGTTGCGCAGTAAGGTGTAAAATAAAATAATCAGACAGTATCTACTCATGGACCTCCTGTTCTCTCCTCACACGATCGATGCATGGGTAGAAGAAGCAGAGATCTCCTAGTAACCGCTCTTTGTTTACACTTGTGACCGGCTGTGATTGGACACATGGCTGTTTACCCTGATTGGGAATGGACTATGTCTGAGGGACACGTGTCATCCCTGATCACCACGGTGCGTGCCCCTGCGGGCGTGTATTAGGTGTGCATCTCTATGTTGACAAATGTGACTGGCTGTGATTGGACACAGCCGATCACATGGTAAACAGCCAATTATATTGGCTGTTTACCCTGATCGCGGATGGGCTGTGTCCGGGGGACACGCGTCATTCCCAATCGCTGTGCTGCGCTTCCCTGCCGGTGCACACTGGCAGCTTATCCTGCTGGACATCATATGATGCCTAGTCAGGATAACGCAACCACTTTCCGGCCCTCATTCTGTTATATGGCGGGCGGGAAATGGTTAAGTAACAACTATTAAAAAATTATACAATGTTTATGCATCTGGGTGATTAAAAACAATAGTGCTGATATAGTTTGCTGTACACATTCATACACCAAAAAGGAAAATGAATACTGATACAATAGGTCTTCATGGGCCGACGCAACATGTATTATTATAAGAGACACTCAAATGATGGACACTGATTTTCTGAAACATTTATGAAGTAATAAATATATTAGAATATAAACCAGCATAGGTTGAAGTTTATTTTGACAAGGTGTTTATACTTGTGCAAATATGACAGATTGTGCTGGCATCCTCCTATACAGATAGCAATGCATAGTGGTAATGGCAGGATATAATGGTGTGACAGACAAAATGTGCATCAAATATCAAATGTAAGAACACCATACTTGTAAACCAGCCTCATATAGTGTTATAGTGCCCATACTGTTGGTACCCAGAAGGAATTCGTTTTTTGGCTTTGCTTTAATATGGACCTTCTTATTTACCTCGAGACACCCACATGGGAAAAGTATTTCTGATTTTTCTCCAATTTTTTCTATCTGCATGCTTGTTTTGGATCAGTGACTAGGAATTAATTCAGCATAACACACAGTCAGATAGCAATTTTAATAGAAAGTCAGGTATGAAAACCCCTATTTTCTTTTATAAAAGATTTACTTTAATCTGCATACACCAAAAACTATTTTGTAATAATTACCAAATCACATGTATCAATAACTGCCAGTGATTTGCCATTGATCAAACTTAATGTTTAAGGTCAACTTTTTTTGGCATTGAAGACAGGAAAATGTTATGGAGTTAGCCTCTTTTTATTATATTCCAAAATGTGCTATTCTTCACCTGGAAGACTTATTCTGCAAGAATAAATTTCACAGTCTCTTATGAATTTGGCTATAGAATTTTAATAAACCAGAGATCCATTATAAACAAAAAGAATTTGATCGTGAAAATGCTGAAAAAGTATCTGTAAAAATAGGGTCATCCATTCTAACCTCACAAGGTAAACGTCTACAATGAAAACACATAAAGAAATACATCAGAAAAAAAAAGTAAATGGAAGATTTCCATCAAAAAAAAATAATATGAAGCATCTACCTCTAAGTCCACTGAAGATGGAGACATTTATAATTTCTCTGTTCACCATTAGGGCTGTAGGAATTGTATCAAATAGCTTGATTTATTTATCTTCCAAGATCTGTATTATCCACTTCAATACCAGGCACCCCCCTTCCCGCCCAGACCAATTTGGGGGGTATTTGATTACCTCTGGGATTTTTATTTTTTGTGCTACAAATAAAAAAAGACTGAACATTTTTCTTTGTTTCTGCCACAAAACATATTAAATAAGTATGTTTTCTCCATCACTGATGGGCACTGATAAGGTAATACTGATTGGTACTGATGAGGTGGGACTGTTGAGATGGCACTGATGGGCACTGATGATGAGGCACATATATGCAGCACTGATAGGCAGCACTGATAAGCAGATACTGACGGGCACTGATAGGTGGCACTGATAAGCAGCACTGATGGGCACTCATAGGCAGCACTGATGGACACACATAGGCAGCACTGATGGGCAATGATAGGTGGCACTGCGCACTGATAGTGGCATTGATGGGCACTGATATGTGGCACTGGTGGGCACTGATGGGTGGCACTGATAGACGGCAATGCTAGTTGGCATTCACTGGTGGTCCTTCCCGAGCATTCCCTGCTGGTCCTGGATGGCATCCAAGATGGCAGTGAGTGCCATCCCTGTTGGGCACTGTGCCCCTTACCTGGTGGTCCCTGGGTGGGCTCATTGGTGGTCAGGGTAGGCTTCTCTGGTTGTCTCCCTGGTGGTCCATGATTGGGCATTCCCTGGTGATCCTAGGTGGGCTCCCTAGTGGTCCTGGGTGGCAATCCTAGGGGGGCTGCACTGATAAACAATCAACACAGACCCCCCTGTCAGGAGAGTCGTTGACCGGCTCTCATCTAGTCGCATCTGCAGACGCGAGTAGAGGAAAAGCAGATATGCGGCTTTTCCTGTTTACATCGTGATCAGCTGTGATTCGTCAAAGCTGATCACATGGTAAAGAGCTTCTAGAACAGTGGTTCTCAACTCCTGTCCTCAGGACCCACCAACAGGCTAGATTTTAAGTAATACCTTGGGGAGATGCAGACTAAAATACTGCAATCACTGAGCAGCAATGATATCACCTGTGATGCATTTCAGTTATCCTGCAAACGTGGCCTGTTAGTGGGTCCTGAGGACAGGAGTTGAGAACCACTGTTCTAGAAGATCTTTACCACAATCAGAGATGCATTGTGTCAGACTGACACACCACACCACCGATCACCACACTGTGCGCCCCTGCCAGCGCACACTGGCTTGTTATCCTGCTGGACATCATATGACGCTCAGTCAGGATAACAGAACCACTTCCCGGCCGTCATTCTGCATACGGCGATAGGGAAATGGTTAAGGTGGCTCCAATATTTTTTTTTGCTGGTACTGTTCAGGGACTTGAAGTATAAGCGTAGAAGCCAAATCTTCCAATGCAGGCATATTGTGTTGCTTTTTGCTTCTTAAACAAATACCATTGGATACAATAGGAACATAGATACTATTGTTGCATGTGGGCATATCCCAGTTGTCAGTTAAATGTTTCCATTATATTCTGTTTAGACAATGCATTCAGGTAACCAGGTCAACATAACTTGACCTTTTGACATATATGACCTATGGCAGTTCCATCTAGAGGTTGAATTGTGAAATATTTCTTCTATTAAAAGGCAGTATGGAGAAAGGGGCCACACCCACATGGGGATGGTAAAACTTTAAAATAAAAAGACCAGCATCTTAATCTGAGGAGGACTCTATAATGACGTAACACCAAGGAAGGTCTCTGTCAGAAGAAACTTTACCTGATGACACTTTTGCCTGATCTCCTACAATCACTGTAGAGTAAGTCTGGGGTCCAGGTTGCCTACAGAGATTGTAAAGCTGCTATAACCTGAGCTAAGTATCTTTTAGTGTATTCCTATTGTAATAATACTAGTATGTGCTCGGATACAACTCCACACAAAAACTGAAACCCTGCTGTCTGCTATTGCTAATGTCTCTTTAATAATACTGGTATGTTATTTTTTTTCTGCTTAACCATTTGTAGAGCTGTCCACACTGTAATGCTTTTAATTGTCCCTTTTCTTACCCAAAATTGTGGTCTGTTTATCGCTAGTGGCCTTGTTTTGTTTCTGTTTGTTTTTTTTAAGTGAGAATTTTGCTCTGCCTACCCAAACCATTTTTTATTACCTCCTGATTGATAATTTGGAATGCACCCTCCTGCATCCCTATCAGTATAAAACTAAGCATCTTCTGGAGAATGCAGTTGCAAGGGGGTTGCATTTGCAGCTGGGGCTCTTTCTCAAAGTGGGGTGAACCCTATAAGTGGGAGCACTTCGGACTTTGCACTTCAGTGAATGCACTAAGCAAATGAAAACAAGGTAATACTTTAAATAACACCATACATAAATCAGGTGCCCTTGTTTACCAATTTTGTCCTCCTAACATGCACTCTCTACCACTCCTTCTGGCAGCTCTGTCCTGCATTCTTAAACTCTCTCTCCTCCACCCCTCTTCTCCACCTCACAGCATATATATATATCACCCTCACTTCTGTCCCCTCCTTATTACTGCACCCACCAACTCCTGCTAATTCTAAATCCACACAAAAAATCTCCAGGACACTGGGTCATGTCCCTTCATATAAATCCCACTCCCATATTACCTCCCTCACCCTTCTGCTTCTCCTAACCTCTGGAGATATATCCCCAAACCCTGGGCATCCATCATTTAATTGTACACAACACACACATTACCCTGCATCCTCTGCAATCCACACAATCTAATTTCCATTTCTCTTCTCCCCAAGACCAGTCTCCCTTTCTCCTGCGTCCTTTGGAATTCCCACTCTGTCTGTAACAAACTCACCTCTCTCCATGACCTCTTTATCTCTAACTCATTTAATCTACTCGCCATTACCGAAACTTGGCTTCATGATTCTGACACTGTGTCCTCTGCTGCCCTATCCCATGGTGGTCTTCTCTGGACTCACTCCCCCAGATCCAGTGGATGTAAGGGAGGATGTGTTGGAATCCTTCTAGCCCCACATAGGGCGTTTCAGGCACTTCACACACCTCCCTCTTTGTCACTCTTCTCTTTTGAAGCACACTGCATTTGCATTTTCTCTCCAGTTTCTATAAGGATTGCTGTGATCTACAGGCACCCTGGACCGGTATCTACCTTTCTTGATGACTTCTCTGCCTGGCTACCCTATTTTTCATTCTGGGTGACTTCAACATCCCTACTAATACTAACACTCCTGTCACTTCCAAACTTCTCAGTCTAACCTCCTCCATTGACCTGAAGCAATGGATACAGGCTCCTACTCACTCTGAAGGCAATACCCTTGACCTTGTTTTCTCCCACCTATGCACTCCATGAAACCGATCCAACTACCCATTCCCTCTCTCTGATCACCACCTTATTAGTTTCACTCTCTCCCTCTCCTCCACCCCTCTCCCTCCAACCGCCTAAAAGTTACCCACAGAAACCTACGTCTTCTCAATCCCTCTCTTCTCTACTCTGCTACCGATGACCTCTATGACAAAATCTCACCCCTATCCTGCACGGACCTAGCCACTCCTGTTTATAACACTTCACTTCTAGCCTCAATAGACTCACTGGCCCCCCTCACTACACACAGAATCAGGCCTCAACCCCTTCAACCTTGGCAAACAGATGATACTAGAAGTCTGAAAAAACATAGCCATGCTCATGAGCACCTGTGGCTTAAGACTAAGTCTCAGAAAGATTTCAACCAGTATAAATCTGCTCTCCAAAAATACAATTCCAGCCTCCTCACTGCCAAGCAGACCTATTTTATCACTCTCATTAACAACCTATCATCCCGTCCCTGTCAACTCTTCTCTACCTTCAACTCTCTACTTAGTCCTCCACTGCCTCCATCCACCAACTCACTCACTGCCCAGGAGATCTCGGATCACTTCAAACAGAAGATTGATACAATTTGCGAGGGGATCACTACTGTTCAGATACCCCCATGCTTTACACTACATGCCCACTGGTACTATCATTACTTCCCTCTTTCAACCCCACTACTATAGATGAGGTTACTGAACTACTTGCTAAGTCCATCTTACCAACTGCCCTCTGGATCCTGTTTCCTCACAAATGCTACGTTCACACTCAGGCTCTATTCTACACTCTCTAACCCACATCTCCAATCTCTCCCTCTCTACCGGCACCTTCCCCAACTCTCTAAAACATGCACTTCTCAGCCCTATACGTAAAATGCCCTCACTGGATCCATCCAATCTTAACAAACTACGCCCCATCTCCTTGCTCCCCTTTTGATCCAAACTCCTTGAATGCCTAGTCTACAACCGACAGAGTGAACACCTTGCTGATAATAGCCTTCTTGATCCCCTTCAGTCTGGATTTTGTCCTCAACACTCTACAGAAACTGCTATCCTAAAACTAACAAACAATCTACTAATGGCTAAAACCAATGGACATGTTTCAGTATTCCTACTCTTGGACTTCTCTTCTGCCTTTGATACTGTTGACCACCCCCTCCTCCTCAAAAAACTCCACGACTTTGGTCTCTGTGACTGTACTCTTTGCTGGTTCTTTTCCTACTTATCCAACCGCACCTTTAGTGTTACTTACAATTCTACTTCCTCCTCGCCTCATCCTTTCTCTGCTGGGGTCCCCCAAGGTTCTGTTCTTGGACCTCTCCTATTTTCAATCTACACCTCCTCCCTGGGTCAGCTGATAGCCTCCCATGGCTTCCAATACCACCTCTATGCTGACAACACTCAAATCTTTTTCTCTACCCCTCAGCTCACTCCTTCAGTCTTTTCACGTATCACTAATTTATTAACAGATATATCAGTCTGGATGTCACACCACTTCCTCAAACTTAATCTATCCAAAACAGAACTTCTAATTTTTCCTCCCCCCATGTTCCCCTTCCCCGATCTCTCTGTCAAAATTGATGGCACAACTATAAGCCCATCCCGCATGCTAAGGTCCTAGGCATAGTCCTGGACTCTGAACTCTCCTTTAAGCCCAACGTCCAATCACTGTCCAATTCTTGCCGCCTCAACCTCCGCAATATCTCCAAAATATGCCCATTTCTCACCAATGACATGACAAAGCTCTTAATTCACTCCCTGGTCATTTCTCGCCTCGACTACTGTAACTCCCTACTCATTGACTTACCGCTACACAGGCTATCCCCCTTCAGTCCATCATGAACACTGCTGCCAGACTCATCCACCTTACCAGTCGCTCTGTGTCTACTACTCCTCTCTGTCAATCCCTCCACTGGCTTCCACTCACCCAATGAATTAAATTCAAAATACTAACAACCACTTACAAAGCCATGCACAACTGTGTCCCCAGCTACATCACTAGCCTAGTCTCAAAATACCAACCTAATCGTCCTCTTCATTCTTCTCAAGACCTCCTGCTCTCTAGTTCCCTCATTTCCTCCTCCCATACATGCATTCAGGACTTTTCCAGAGCCTCTCCAATCCTATGGAACTACATACCCCAATCTGTCCGATTAGCTCCTACTCTGTTAGCTTTTAGATGATCCCTGAAAAATTTTCTCTTCAGAGAAGCCTATCCTACACACATCTAACAACTGTATTTTCACTTTCTCCATCTGATCATCCCCCACAGTTATTACCTTTTGTTCCATTTGGCCCTCCCTTCTAGATTGTAAGCTCTAAGGAGCAGGGCCCTCTGATCCCTCCTGTATTGATTTGTATTGTAACTGTACTGTCTGACCCCATGTTGTAAAGCGCTGCGCAAACTGTTAGCGCTATATAAATCCTGTATAATAATAATAAAATACAGACCATAGTTCATGCTTATTCACTAGGAAGTAGGTAGCATTTATATTGTTGTATATATAGTATATCTGTCAGTCTTGTATTGTATTCCTATACTTATAACAGTTTGTATGTACATCATTTTTGTTTAGTAAATACAGTAATACATTTCAGAGATTTCTAAGCTTCCCTGTTAATAGATGCAAAGCAAAACTGTAATATGCTGTATGTATGCTTTTTTGCACATATAATACAGAAGGAAAATTGACATGTTGCCTGAGCCTATTATAAAGAGGAATTCCATTAAAATAGTATGGAATGCCTGACAGCCAGTCGCTTTTAAAACAATTAACATCTTGGTAAGGAGTATGTAATGGTAAATATAGCATAAATAGTACAGAAGTCAAGAGTATATATTCTGCATCATAGTGTTTATAGTGCAGGAGTATATACAGTACAAAGTGCAAGGTTCAGAAGTATGTAATGTTCAAAGTGAAGGGGCAAGACTATGCGACATACAGTGGACAGGAGTATGCAATATGTAGCCCAGAGTACAGGAATTAGAAGTATGTATTGTACAAGCCAAGTGTATAGAGTATAGTAGTCAGCACTATGCAATGCACAACATGCAATGGCAATGTAGCATACAGGACAATGTACAGAATACTGTACTAAACATTGCATATTTAAAACTATGCAGTGGTCAGGACTTAACACGCTGTGTTAAGTGCAGCCTTAAGATTGCAAAAGTGAACAAAAGTTTCACTTTCAATCACAAATTTATCTGTTACACCTACAGCTCCTACGTAGTAAGTAATACTACTACTACTACTAGTAAGTAGTACTTACTAATAGTAATGAACACTAATAAAAACCTATGTAGCGCAGTATACAAAAAAGTTTATTAGAATCAGTTAAAAAAATAAGTGAAATTCCATCCAGCTTAGAAAATTCCAACACCTTCCACAAACTGAACAACAACAAAACACACACTTAACATAATTAAAAAAACAATCCGGATTATTAGCCAGTGGGGTAAAGAGGATCAAAACTATTTCTTAACCACTTAACAACCGCCCCATAGACAATTGACGTCTACAGGGCGGTTGCTTAATTCTGGGAGGACGTCTATTGACGTCCTCCCAGAATCGCGCTTCCCGCGCGCCCCCTGGGGCGCGCACACGGGAACATCCGTGACCGTCGGGTCCGGGGGACACGACTGATCACGGATCGTGATGAATGGCCGCTGTGCGCGGCCTTTCACCACGTGATCGCGCCGTCAAATGACGGCGTGATCACATGTAAACAAGCCGGCGGAAGCGCCGGCTTCTCTCTCCTCTCCGCACCGATCGGTGCAGTGTGAGAGGAGAGAGGGGGGAGAGAGGTGGTGTTGCAGCGCTGTGGGCGATGTGCAATGCCCACAGCGCTGCCTAGTGACAAAATACTCCCCCCCACCATCTATTTACCACCCACCCACCACCCCCCAGCCCCTACCGACCCACCCACCACCCACCGACTACTACCGACCCACCCACCACCCACCGACTACCACCGACCCCCCACCACCCACCCACCATTTATCTACCACCCCC
>BLSH010029165.1:712688-725522 GCA_018402905.1 Glandirana rugosa
TTTGTATTTGTTAGATTTGATCCCTTACTGTGATAGGATTTTCTTAACTGGCTTACATCTCTTTTTAATTTTACACACGAATCTTGGCTTATACTGTGGATAAATTTTTCCAATTTTTAGAGTACCATGAGTGTCTCGTTATTTCGTCCTTTTGAAGATCGTCGCGTTGATTTCGTTTTCGTTGTCTCTTTGTCAGATGGGTACTATTTTGTGGTGGTTTCCCCTCTATAAATATCTTTGGGGTTCCTGTAACG
This sequence comes from Glandirana rugosa, assembly GCA_018402905.1. Lineage (NCBI taxonomy): Eukaryota > Metazoa > Chordata > Amphibia > Anura > Ranidae > Glandirana > Glandirana rugosa. Next base: position 712,943 of record BLSH010029165.1, read on the forward strand.
CTAACAGAAATTGGTGAAGTCGGGGCCTTCCTAAAGGTCGAAATCACGCAAATTTCGTTTGGGTACAACGTCGCACGACCGCGCAGTTGTCAGTTAAAGCGACACAGCGCCGAATCGCAAAAAGGGCTCCGGTCCTAAAGCTGGAAATCCTTCCGGGGCTGAAGTGGTTAAAGACAATCGCAATGTCCTTGGGGTTTCTATAAATATCTCCCCTTTGGTGGTGTTTTATCATGGGTAGACTGTTTCTCTGTTGCTTTTGCTTTAGTTGCGCTGCTAGAAGTTTTCCTGCTTTATTGCTCTGTGAGTACCATGAGATTTTTAACCTTTTTAAATAGGTGTCATATTCGGTTCTAAGCACACATTTTAATTTTTCTCTACATTCGGTCAATTCTTTTAGGATAGTGTCATTCCCTAGTTTAGATTGTTTATGTTTGCCTTCCAGTTCTGATATTTTATGTTGTAGCTGGGTTATTTGTTGTGATTTTTTTTTCCTTTCTCTGGCTGCAAATTGAATAAGATGACCCCTGATGACCGCCTTATGGGCACACCAGGTGGTCAGGAGAGACATCTGGTCCCTGTCATTATTTTTGAAGTATTCAATAATTTTACCCTCTACAGGGTGGGCCATTTATATATATCATTGTTTTTCTTGTGAAATTCCCAATAAGTTTGATGTGTCACATGACCCTCTTCCTATTGAAAAAACAAAAGTTGGATTCAAAATAGCCAACTTAAAAATGGCCGCCATGGTCACCACCCATCTTGAAAAGTTTCCCCCCTCACATATACTAATGTGCCACAAACAGGAAGTTAATATCACCAACCATTCCCATTTTATTAAGGTGTATCCATATAAATGGCCCACCCTGTATTTGTGTTTTATATATTGGGTGATTTAGGATGTAAGTGTTATTCCTCCATAGCCCTGTTCTAGTGGGTCTATCATGTTCTAAAATATCAATTGTAACTGGTGTGTGGTCCGACCATGTTATGCTATGGATTTCTGCTTTAGTTATATGTTGCAATAGGTATTTGTCAACAAGAAAAAAATCAATTCTTGAGTAGCTCTTATGAACCGTGGAATAGAAGGAGTAGTCCCTCTCTGTGGAGTGGAGGCATCTCCATGGGTTATAAAGTCCCTCTGAGTGAGAGTGGGCTTAGATCCTGTCTATGCCTCCTCCCCACGGCCGTGGAGTCCATGCTCCCCTCCATTACCATGTTAAAATCCCCACACAAAACCAAACTCCCCCTTTGCATTTTTTTAGCCTTAGTCAGAACATCTGCGTTGAACCTTTGGGGTTTCCTGTTGGAAGTATATAGGTTTACGAAGGTGTAGGTAACACTGTTTATTTCAGCCACCAGTATGATGTACCTCCCTTTAGTATCCAGGAGTAAGTCTTGCTGGCTGAAAGCAACCGTGTCCCTAACCGCCACCAAGACCCCATTCTTTTTTGTGATATCCTTAGCTGCAAAAACAAATGGAAACTTTGGATGGGAGCATTTTGGGGATTTTGATTTGGCAAAATGAGTCTCCTGAACACAAATAATGTCACATTTCTGATCCATAGCCGTTTTCCATAGTGCCCTCCTCTTAAATGGGCTGTTGAGGCCTCTCACATAAATGACGTTAGTCTAAGGGGCATACCAGTTGTAGTAGGTGTTGTGCTGCCATCTTGTGGTGGTACTGTGAAGTGGAATAACACTTTGGCTCATGCAGCATTCGACTGATCCATAAGAAGTAGGGATTATGTAGTAAGGATGTCTGGGTTCACACCCAGTTATATAACTGCTAACAAACAGAAGAGATATAAGTCTAACTTAGTTAAATGTCCAAAACACTTTTCTTGGAGCTGACATAATTGCAGCTCAGGTGGGGGGAAACTGTGTTCCTAGGGCGACCCCTTACCAGGGTCTCAAACACAAATACAAAGTCTTACCAGTTCAGCCGATTAGCTGGTGGTGTAATCCCTCGGCCTTGCAACGGGTTTGATTTGAAGACAGACTGCTTGAGGGTGGTTTGATGAGTGTTTGGGTTACCTCTTGGCGACAGATGCTCATCATTTCAGTAGTGATTGTTGTTTTTCTTCTGGCGTCTCTGCTGCAGTGCACCCGGCGAAGGTTTTTCCGCTGTAGATATGCCGCCTTCAGGCGGTAGGAGGCCCCATTTCCGGAGGAGTTCCAGTCCTTTTGCTTGTGAAGAAATAGCAAAAGATTCATTATGCATCTCCAAGGTCAACTTAGCTGGGAAGCCCCATTTATACAAGATTTTGTGATTTCTCAGTATCTTAGTTATGGGGACCAGATTGCTCCTGGCCATCATAGTTGCTTTGGACAGGTCAGCATAGATTGAGATCCCTGAATATGGGTCTGGGAGTGTCAGATTTTGTCTAGAAAAGGACATCAGCTGCTCCTTGACTTGATAGAAGTGGAGCCTCGCAATTATGTCACGGGGTACTTTATCTGGCAGATGAGGTGGCTTTGGTAATCGGTGAGCTCTATCAATTGTTAGATCTATGGGTTGCAAGGTAGGCAGGGTAGCCAGTATTAGCTGTTGCAGATAGTTGTGCAACTCCGCTGGTTTTATAGTCTCTGAGACACCCCTAAATTTTAGGTTGTTCCTGTGTGCCCTGTCTTCTAAATCCACGACCTTTGCCCTCAATGTGTGCAGTTCATCCTTCACTTCATAGTGTGCGTCCACTAACTCATTGTGGGCCTCCGAGTAGTTGCTCATTTTTGTTTCTATAAAGTCCACCATGTCCGCTGGGTCTGCCAGGTCCTTTCTGGTGGTATGCATGAAGCTTGCTATGCCCTGTGGGATTGCTCCCCGCAGGGTTAATAACATCCCTTTCATGGTGTCAGCTGTGATGGCCTGCCCTGTTGTTGGAAAAGCATCCAGCTGCTGGGCGTATGTCACAGAATCCTGCATCTCCACCCCTCCATCCCCTGAATTACCCGCAGGCTCACTGTGGTTTTCCGTTCTCCTTTTCTGTTTTATGGGGCTGTCTGATGGGGAGGATGGCAGTGGGATTGTCTCCCCTGCAGACTCACCCTGTTGGTAGAGTGGCTGGGCGCGATCCCTAGGCCGTTCTGGTGCTGTGCCTCGTGCCATGTCAGCGCCATCATGGATCCGCCGCTCCGGAGCAGGGACAAAGAAATCCTGTATTTTTCTTGGTCCCTCTCTGTCTTTTCTCTTGCCCGCTGACAGCATCTTGATCCCTGGCAGTGTTGGGGATAGATGGGCCGTTCGGGTGTTGAGTAGGGTCGCTGTGGCACGCTGTGAGTCAACCGGGTAGTCGGAGCTCATTCCTCACACGTCCATGCACTCCGGCTGCCGGCTCTGCCCCCCTACCTATCACAATTTTAAAGGCCCTGGAGCTCCAGGACATTGCAAACACCCACAAAATGACTATATTTTTGAGAGTAAACACCCCCAATGTATTTTTAATAGGTATGGTCTTTTTAAGACTCAATTTTATTGCATCAAGTTTATGGAAAATGCAGAAAGAAAATGAACATTTTTTTTACACAAGGTTGGAAATTTAAAAAAGATATTTCTCACACACAGCATGGGCATACTTGCATTTAATTACACCCCAAAATACACATTCTGCTACTCCTCCCAAGCATGGCAATACCACATGCGTGAGGCTTTTTCAGTGCCTGGACTGATTATGTACCAGACATTGTATCTTGTGTAGCACACAAATCAATCAGTTATGTCAAAACAAATGTACTGTAATGGCCACCTCTATAGAAGGGGTCAGGGACCATAGTGTAGTGTGCATCACATCACCAATTGCAGTCCCAGTTCTTATAAAAAAAAATATGTTGGCAGCGCAGTCAAAGGGAGAGAGTTGGGTGAGCCCTCTCAGTGTGGCTGAGATCTCTCTGAGGTCGGGGAACCAGGGGATGCCCCCCGAAGATTTTTGCAGGTGGGGGAATGAACATAAACCGTAAGAGTACTGGATGCAATATGTGCAGAGTTTATGTATGAGTCTGTGATAAAGTCTATTAATCATGGCGGTGAGCATCCACTACAGCACTGGCGGGGCAGCACCACTTGGAAGTAACTGAATTCCTGTAAAAACAACAAAGTACAAAAAGGTGCGCCTCTAAGTGCAGTAGTGTTAAAAAGTAATTTATTAAAACAAGGTAAAAAAACTACTCACAAAGGTACTGGGTGTGGCATTGGGTGACGGGGATTCCGCTGTGCACATCACTGAGAAGGAGAGGGAACCCAGAAGTCCACAGCCACGGCCTGAAGAAGGGGCGGAGCCCCGCAACGCATCGCCGTTTCATTGCTTCACCAGCTGCCCATTAGATAAAACACACGTCTGCTCTGCACAGACCGAACAGTCGTTTGAACGGTCTTTTGCGCCATACCAACAGGAGTCAGAGAAGGAGACGCCTGGAACCACCGACGCCTCCCTCCCAGCCCACCACCGCCAGGCGGACCGGACTCCATCCCATCAGCTCATCCCCAAGGACTTCTATAGCCAGCAGTGGCTGACACTGCAACGCTCACCTGCATACTACCTTTGTGAGTAGTTTTTTACCTTGTTTTAATAAATTACTTTTTAACACTACTGCACTTAGAGGCGCACCCTTTTTGTACCCAGTTCTAATAAGCCAAGCAAGGCTAGCCTACTGGTACATGACTTCCTCCAGGCATGCCATGTTCACTGTAGGGAAAAAGCAGAAGAAGAGATGCCTAAGTGCAGACAGTGTAGTATTTAATAGGACAAAGTTATAAAAACACTCACATGGAGGTAGGTATGTGTCAGCATATCAGGATAGTCCTGCATCTCTGTGCACACTGGTCCGGGATGCTCTGCCGCTTGTTTCCCTTGTAGGAGCCGTCCACCGGCTCTGCGTGTGGATAAGTCCAGGAAGGAAGCCTGGAAAGTACGTGGACCGCAGTGGCGTGTGACATAACGGGAAGTGATGCAATGCGTTTCCGAGCATGCGCATTGTCGGTGGAGAGAACAGGCACCCTCCTTTCTCAAGCTAAGGCTACAGGGGCAACAATGCCTTTTATAGAGCACCATCTAGTGGCGGTTCAGGAAAATAGCAGGGAACAATTATGTCAATGATATAAACATGATGGGTATGTTGATGGGGCGCCATCTGATGGTCAAGATGCAGATTTATGACAGAAACTGCAAATAAAACTCATACAATGTTGCGCATATAAGGGGGAACAGGTAAAAAAGAAGAAGGTAAGTGATTGTCTAGACTACATAGAAGCAAATTATAAAAGCTAAAAATATATGCAAGCATGCCTGATAATCTTCCTGAAAAATCAGGACTATAATACAACAATAAAATTACTAAAATAAGTTAAAATTAAAATGAAAAAATTCAACAAGGCACACATTTAATACTATGGCTCTAATCATGTGGAATGTTGTTAACCCAATGCTTGGATAATCTAAACCAGGAGTTACTAACTTGGCATATGAGATACACTACACATAAATATGTCCTATAGATGTCGGTGAGGATGTCAGGTACCAGACAAGGGAAAAATAGTATATATATATATATATATATATATATATATATATATATATAAATAAAAAGTGAGTACATCCCTCATATTTTTGTAAATATTTTATTCTACCTTTTCATGAAGGACACTTCGCTACAATGTAAAGTAGTGAGTGTACAGCTTGTACAGCTTGTATAATGGTGTAAATGTGCTGTCCCCTCAAAATAACTCAACACACAGCCATTAATGTCTAAACCACTGGCAACAAAAGTGAGTATACCCCTAAGTGAAAATGTCCAAATTGGGCCCAATTAGCCATTTTCTCTCCCCGGTGTCATGTGACTCGTTAGTGTTACAAGGTCTCAGGTGTGAATGGGGAGCAGGTGTGTTAAATTTGGTGTTATCATTCTCACTCTCCCATACTCGTCACTAGAAGCTCAACATTGGCACCTCATGGAAAAGAAATCTCTGAGGATCTGAAAAAAATAATTGTTGCTCTACATAAAGATGGACTAGGCTATGCCAAGATCCTGAAACTGAGCTGCAGCACAGTGGCCAAGACAGTGGTTTAACAGGACAGGTTCCACTCAAAAAAAGCCTTGCCATGGTTAACCAAAGAAGCTGAGTGCACGTGCTCAGCATCATATCCAGAGGTTGTCTTTTTGGGAAAAAGAAGCATGAGTGCTACCAGCATTACTGCAGAGGTTGAAGGGGTGGGGGGGTCATCTTGTCAGTGCTTAGACCATACGCCACACACTGCATCAAATTGGTCTGCATGGCTGTCATCCCAGAAGGAAGCCTCTTCTAAAGATGACAAGAAAGCCCACAAACAGTTTGCTGAAGACAAGCAGACAAAGGACTTGTATTACTGAAACCATGTCCTGTGGCCTGATGAGACCAAGTTAAACATATTTGGTTCAGATGGTGTCAAGCGTGTGAGGCGGCAACCAGGTGAGGAGTACAAAGACAAGTGTGTCTTGCCTACAGTCAAGCAGGGTGGTTGGAGTGTCATGGTCTGGGGCTGCATGAGTGCTGCTGGCACTGGGGAGCTACAGTTCATTGAGGGAACCATGAATGCGAACATGTACTGTGACATACTGAAGCAGCGCATGATCCCCTCCCTTCGGAGACTGGGCCACAGGGCCATATTCCAATATGATAACGACCCCAAACACACCTCCAAGATGACCACTGCCTTGCTAAAGTAGCTGAGGGTAAAGGTGATGGACTGGCCAAGCATGTCTCCAGACCTAAACCCTATTGAGCATCTGTGGGCCATCCTGAAATAGAAGGTGGAGGAGCAAATTTATGCTGTTATACAATCTGTACACTCCTTACTTTACATTGTAGCAATGTGCCATTTCTTCCGTGTTGTCACATGAAAAGATAGAATAATATATTTACAAAAATGTGAGGGTGTACTCACTTTTATGAGATACTTTGTGTATGTATATATATATATATATATATATATATATATATATATATCTTCTGGGGATAGAAAAATTACATATACACACGTATAGGAAATTGTGTCTAGGAGTATCTTTGGTATTGCATTTGAGTGACTAATTTGAGATTGGTAGGTGCTATTTAAAGACGTGTGCATGGGCCTAGTAGGTAGGTGCCATTGTAAGATGAACACACATATCAGGATGTGATAGTCTAACTGTATTATAGGCTGGGGTGATCCTAAGTTCCTATATGAATGCGTCATGATTCCTTAAATGGTGAGGGTTGTGGTCACCTGTCCATGGTACCAGCCGCAAGCCTGGCTCAGCACCATGTAGGAGGGCTACCGAGCCCACTCAAGGGATTGGTATTGAGCACGGAATTTGTAAATGTACATGCTATCTGGACATATACTTATGAACACAAAACCAAAACACCCACCACCCTACTGTCCACCCAACCACCAAACCAGGACCAGGCAAATCTGTAAGAGAATATATGGATGAGAGGGAATAATGAAACACGAGGCACGTCAATATGAAAAAAAGTGTGTCACAAGATAGTGTAGACCTCCAGTTCTTCATTTAACCCTTCTGGGGAAAGGGTATTGAGATAATATTCCCAAAAAGTCTCCCTATGCCATGTTCACTGGCCTGATGTCTCGCAGGAACATAGTCAAGATACCACACTCCTGCAGATAGGCCAGTTCAGGCCACAGGAAAAGATATGATCAGAAAAATGACAAAGGCAGCAGGCAAAAACATGGTCAATAAACAGACAAGGATTAGTACAGGCAACAAGCAGAGGTAACACTGTACTGGGGTGGAGGTGGTGATCAGGGACACTACTAGTGTGGTGGTAATCAGGGACACTGTAAGCGCTTTGACAGTGATAAGTGACACTGTAACTGGTGTGACAGTGATCAGGGACAATATGACTAGTGCAACAGTGATTATTAAGGACACTGTGAGTGGATGGCAGGGACTAAGGACACTGTGAGTGGTCGGCGGTGATTAGGAACACTGATTGGTGTGGTGGTGATCAGGGACACTGTGAGTGAACTCTGGTGATTAGGGACACTGCGAGTGGGCTGCAGTGATTAGGGACACTGTGAGTGGGGGTGGTGATTGGTGATGTTGTGAGTAGACTGCATTGATTAGGGACACTGTGTTGGTAGTATTGATTAGAGGCACTGTGAGAGTGGACTGTGGTGAATGGGGCACTGAGTGGACTGTGATGATACGAGGACACTGTGAGTTGACTGTTTATCGTCACTGTGAGTGGGTGGCAATGATTAGGGGCACTAACTGGTGTGGCTTTGATTAGAGATACTGACTGGAAGCACTGGTCTGATGACATTACACTGCTGTGGTGGTGATCAGAGATAATGGCTGGTGGCACTGACATGCAGTGATATTAGAGCAGCCACTGTAAATAGTTACATATAGTTACATAGTTACATAGTTAGTGAGGTTGAAAAAAGACACAAGTCCATCAAGTCCAACCTATGTGTGTGCTTTCATGTCAGTGTTACATTGTATATCCCTCAATGCTTTGGTCCCTTAGGTGTGCATCTAGTAGTTTTTTGAATGTATCTATACTCCCGGCAGAGACCACTGCTTGTGGAAGAGAATTCCACATCCTCACTGCTCTTACCGTAAAGAAACCTCTACGCATTTTAAGGTTAAACTGCCTTTCCTCTATTCTCAGTGAATGGCCGCGTGTCTTCGTGTTTTCCCTTGCGCTGAATAGTTTTGTCCCTATAGCGGGGTCACCAGTACGGTATTTGTACATTGAAATCATATCCCCTCTCAAGCGTCTTTTCTCCAGAGAGAATAAGTTCAGTGTTTGTAATCTTTCCTCATAACTTAGGTCTTCCAATCCCTTAATTAGCTTTGTGGCCCTACTCTGAACCCTTTCCAATACCAGGACGTCCTTCCTGAGGATTGGTGCCCAGAACTGGACGGTATACTCCAGGTGCGGCCTCACCAGAGACTTGTATAGTGGGAGAACTTTTGATTTATCCCTGAAGTTAATCCCTTTCTTGATCCATGCCAACACTTTGTTGGCTTTGCTTGCGGCAGCTTGGCATTGCATGCCACTGCTGAGCCTGTTCTCTACTAGGACCCCTAGGTCTTTTTCCATCCTAGTTTCCCCCAGGGGCTCTCCCCCTAGTGAGTAGTTTGCGTTCAGGTTCTTGGTACCCAAATGCATTATCTTACATTTTTCTACGTTAAATCTCATTTGCCATTTGTCTGCCCACCCCATTCATTTATTCAGATCTTCTTGCAGTGTTTCCACCTCCTGTGGAGAGTTTATTGCCCTGCTTATCTTGGTATCATCCGCAAATATTGAGATTGAGCTCTTCACCCCATCCTCCAAATCATTTATGAATAAATTGAAAAGGATTGGTCCCAGGACAGAACATTGGGGAACCCCACTTTCTACCCCAGACCATTCTGAGTATTCCCCATTTATCACCACCCTCTGGACTCTCCCCTGCAGCCAGTTTTCAATCCAGGTACTCACCCTTTGATCCATGTTGAGGGATCTTAGTTTGTACAGTAAAGGTTTATGGGGAACTGTATGGAATGCTTTTGCAAAGTCCAGATACACCACGTCCACAGGCCTTCCTTTATCTAGGTGGCAGCTCACCTCCTCATAGAAGGTTAATAGATTGGTTTGGCAAGAACGATTCTTCATGAAACCATGCTGATTACCACTAATGATACCGTTCTTGTTACAATAATCTTGTATATAATCCCTTATTATTCCCTCCAGGAGCTTGCAAATTATTGATGTTAAGCTAACTGGTCTGTAGTTCCCAGGGATATATCTTGACCCTTTTTTTATATATTGGCACCACATTGGCTTTCCTCCAGTCAGCTGGTATCATACCAGTCAGAAAACTGCTCTTAAAGATTAGGTACAAGGGTCTGGCAATAACTTGGCTAAGTGCCTTAAGGACCCTTCGGTGTAAGCCAACTGGGCCCGGTTACTTATTGGTGTTCAGTTTTTCAAGCCTATTCCCGATTTCACCCTCAGTCAGCCACAAGGGTGCTTCCTGTGATGTGTCATGAGGACCAGCCTTGTCGTTCTGAATAATTGATCCCCCCCGTTTCCTTTGGAGAAAAATGAGTTTAACACGTTTGCCATCCTCTGTAACCAAAATACCTTCATCACTCTTTATTGGGCCAATATGATCTGACCCCCCTCTCTTACTATTTATATACTTAAAGAATTTCTTGGGATTCTTTTTACTTTCCTCAGCTATGTGTCTTTCATGTTGAATCTTAGCTGCTCTGATTGCCCCTTTGCATTCCTTATTGCGTGTTTTGTGGTACTGAAAATCTGACTGAGACCCCTCCTCCTTGTATTTTTTGAAGGCCTTCTTTTTTGCTTTTATGTGTGCCTTTATGTCAGCTTTAAGCCATCCTGGTCTTTGCTTAGCTCTTTTAATTTTATTTCCTGTTGGGATACACTGGCTAATACCTTTGTTTAGTGTATTCTTGAAACACTCCCATTTTTTCTCCGCATTCATTGTTCCTAGAATTTTATCCCAGTTAACAACTTCCAGCAAGGAGCGTAGTTTCTGGAAGTTGGCTCTTTTAAAATTCAGTGTCTTTGTATTCCCCTTGCGTTTCCTATTTATGTAATTTATGCTAAAACGAATTGTCCTGTGATCGCTATTTCCTAGATTGCCCGTTACTTCCACGTCTGTGATCAGGTCTGTGTTGTTAGTAATCAGAAGGTCCAATAATGCTTTTTCTCTTGTTGGTACATTTACCATCTGACCCATGAAATTATCCTGCAGGACATTTAGGAAATGACGAGCCTTAGCTGAACGTGTGGTACCTTCCTCCCAGTCAATATCTGGATAATTAAAATCTCCCATTATAATAACAATTCCCATCCTAGCCGCTATTTCAAATTGTGATAGGAGATCCGCCTCCCCCTCCTCCCTCTAATTAGGGGGTCTATAGCATATTCCCAGTAATGCTTTCCCCCTGGTATCTTCCCTTTGTAGCTCTACCCATAAGGCTTCAACTTCCTCCCCAAAGTTGACAATAATCCTTAAAAGGCGATTAGTCCATCATAGGTACCCAAAAATCCCCAGGTTCCCCATTCCCTCAGGGAACTATGATAAATGATGCTACATATTGGGCATGGCACAGTGCTGTTGGGGGGGGGGATCTCAAAGTCCTTAAAGCAGTCCATTAAAGGCAAAGTCCATAATGCCATATAACCCACAGGAGGTGGCAAAGAGTGTAAGGGGACCATAGTTGGCAATAATCCTTAAAAGGTGATTAGTCCATCATAGGTACCCAAAAGTCCAACCAGTCCCCAGGTTCCCCATTCCCTCAGGGAATCTTGATAAATTATGCTACGTAATGGGCGTGGCACAATGCTGTTGTGGGGATCCTTAAAACCTTAAAGCAGTCAATTAAAGGCAGAGTCCATAATGGCACATAACCCACAGGAGGGGGCAAAGAGTCTAAGGGGTCCATAGTTGGCAATAATCCTAAAAAAGGCGATTAGTCCATCATAGGTACCTAAAAGTCCAACCAGTCCCCAGGTTCCCCATTCCCTCAGGGAATCGTGATAAATTATGCTACATATTGGGCATGGCACAGTGCTGTTGGGGTGATCTCAAAGTCCTTAAAGCAATCAATTAAAGGCAGAGTGCATAATGGCACAAAAAGAGTCCAAGGAGTCCATAGTTGGCAATAATCCTTAAAAGGCGATTAGTCCATCATAGGTACCCAAAGTCCCCAGGTTCCCCATTCCCTCAGGAAACTTTGATAAATGATGCTACATATTGGGTGTGGCACAATGCTTTGGTGAGATATCAGGGGTCTAAACAGACCCCAATAATCTCATTTTTGAAACAGAAAAAGGGGCTGAGGAAACTAATTTCCCAGTCCCAGGAGATTGTTGCTCCTGTTCACTCCTACATTAAAGCTTAGTAAACACAGTCTACTATGCTTCAGTTATAAATGAACACAGTTAGTGAGTGGTACCAATCACTGATTGTATTCAATTAGAAAAGAAAGGGGCCAGAAAATGAGATATTTACTGGCCCCTTCCCCTGCTCTCCATCCTGAAGATCCCCCACAGCAGCCGGAAATGTCGCAGCCCCTCCAATGATCACCCCCTCCTATCCACATGCGATTTCCCCTGCTGTGGGGGGGGGGGGGTCTGCAAGGGTCTCCAATGTACATGGGGTCTCTAAGCAGTGCCTAGGGGTATCCATGCGAAAAGACAGCCCTGGTTATGACTATCCACAGCTTGAAATGACATAGGTGGAGTATCAGATGTAACAGTCCAAACCATTTGATATTGGAACAACAAAGACATCTTTGCCATGCCTTGGAACACTGAGTGAACAATTCACACTTGGCATGATTCACAGGTGGTGTGCTGTGGTGCTACTCCACTGACCCCACATGCAGGGCCGGCTCTACCACTAGGCAAAGTGGGCGCACTGCCGCCTAGGGGCGCCTGGCCACAGTTGATCTGTCACTGGCTGCTCTGCATTGATTCATGTAAAAACTGACACTGTCTGAGATAATGAGATTGTATTATCACATGCCATTTGCAAATGTATATAGAAACTGATCTGCCAAATAACCCCCG
>BLSH010029165.1:726822-753908 GCA_018402905.1 Glandirana rugosa
TGAGTGTCACTGCTATTTGTCAGTTGAGTGTCACAGGAGCATAGTAGTGTCAGGTGAGTCACGGGGTAAGTGGTGTCAGGTGAGTGTCACGGAGATTAGTTATGATGGTTGTGTCACAGGGATTAGTTACGTCAGATGAGTGTTGTAGTGGTTAGTGGTGGGGGTGAGTCACAGGGATTAGTGACGTCGGGTGAGCGTCACAGGGATTAGTGGTCTCAAGTGAGTGTCACAGGGACTAGTGGTGGTGTGGTAAGTCGCAAGGATTAGTGATCTCAACTCGCTTGTGGACCTTCAAGCCCAAGACGACCAGGCAGGCTTGAATCCGTGCGATCGTTCGGGTTCCGTCCGGACCCGGACCCGGACTTTGTCCCGAAGTTCGGACGGACCAGCAGAACCCGAACTTCCAGGTGTTCGCTCAACTCTAGTGATTAGGAACGCTGAATGGTGTGGTGGTGATCAGGGACACTGTGAGTGAACTCTGGTGATTAGGGACACTGCGAGTGGGCTGCAGTGATTAGGGACACTGAGTGGGGGTGGTGATTGGTGATGTTGTGAGTAGACTGCATTGATTAGGGACACTGTGTTGGTAGTATTGATTAGAGGCACTGTGAGTGGACTGTGGTGAATGGGGCACTGAGTGGACTGTGATGATACGAGGACACTGTGAGTTGACTGTTTATCGTCACTGTGAGTGGGTGGCAATGTTTAGGGGCACTAACTGGTGTGGCTTTGATTAGAGATACTGACTGGAAGCACTGGTCTGATGACATTACACTGCTGTGGTGGTGATCAGAGATATGGCTGGTGGCACTGACATGCAGTGATATTAGAGCAGCCACTGTACATAGTTACATATAGTTACATAGTTACATAGTTAGTGAGGTTGAAAAAAGACACAAGTCCATCAAGTCCAACCTATGAGTGTGCTTTCATGTCAGTATTACATTGTATATCCCTCAATGCTTTGGTCCCTTAGGTGTGCATCTAGTAGTTTTTTGAATGTATCTATACTCCCATCAGAGACCACTGCTTGTGGAAGAGAATTCCACATTCTCACCGCTCTTACCGTAAAGAAACCTCTACGCATTTTAAGGTTAAACCGCCTTTCCTCTGTTCTTAGTGAATGGCCGCGTGTCTTTGTGTACTCCCTTGCACTGAATAGTTTTGTCCCTATAGTGAGGTCAACAGTACAGTATTTGTACATTAAAATCATATCCCCTCTCAAGTGTCTTTTCTCCAGAGAGAATAAGTTTAGTGCTTGTAATCTTTCCCCATAACTAAGGTCTTCCAATCCCTTAATTAGCTTTGTGGCCCTTCTCTGAACCCTTTCCAATACCTGGACATCCTTCCTGAGGACTGGTGCCCAGAACTGGAAGGCATACTCCAGGTGTGGCCTCACCAGAGACTTGTATAGTGGGAGAATTATTGATTTATCCCTGAAGTTAATCCCTTTCTTGATGCATGCCAACACTTTGTTAGCTTTGCTTGCAGCAGCTTGGCATTGCATGCCACTGCTGAGCCTGTTCTCTACTAGGACCCCTAGGTCTTTTTCCAAGCTAGTTTCCCCCAGGGGCTCCCCCCTAGTGAGTAGTTTGTGTTCATGTTCTTGGTACCCAAATGAATTATCTTACATTTTTCTACGTTAAATCTCATTTGCCATTTGTCTGCCCACCCCATTAATTTGTTCAGATCTTCTTGCAAGGTTTCCACATCCTGTGGAGAGTTTATTGCCCTGCTTATCTTGGTATCATACGCAAATATTGAGATTGAGCTCTTCACTCCGTCCTCCAAATCATTTATAAATAAATTGAATAGGATTGGTCCCAGGACAGAACATTGGGGAACCCCACTTTCTACACCAGACCATTCTGAGTATTCCCCATTTATCACCACCCTATGGACTCTCCCCTGCAGCCAGTTTTCAATCCAGGTACTCACCCTTTGATCCATGTTGAGGGACCTTAGTTTGTACAGTAAACGTTTATGGGGAACTGTATCAAATGCTTTTGAAAAATCCAGATACACCACGTCTACAGGCCTTCCTTTATCTAGGTGGCAGCTCACCTCCTCATAGAAGGTTAATAGATTGGTTTGGCAAGAACGATTCTTCATGAGCCCATGTTGATTACCGCTAATGATACCGTTCTCATTACAAAACTCATGTATATAATTCCTTATTATTCCCTCCAAGAGCTTGCATATTATTGATGTTAAGCTAACTGGTCTGTAATTCCCAGGGATATATCTTGGTCCTTTTTTATATATTGGTACCACATTGGCTTTCCTCCAGTCAGCTTATATCATACCAGTCAGAAAACTGCTCTTAAAGATTAGGTACAAGGGTCTGGCAATAACTTGGCTAAGTTCCTTAAGGACCCTTGGGTGTAAGCCATCTGGTCCCAGTGACTTATTGGTGTTCAGTTTTTCAAGCCTATTCCTGATTTCACCCTCTGTCAGCCACAAGGGCGCTTCCTGTGATGTGTCATGAGGACCAGCATTGTCATTCTGAATAATTGATCCCCCATTTCCTTTGTGAATACTGAGGAGAAAAATGAGTTCAACATTTCTCCATCCTCAGTAACCAAAATACCTTCATCATTCTTTATTGGACCAATATGATCTGACCCCCCTCTCTTACTATTTATATACTTAAAGAATTTCTTGGGATTCTTTTTACTTTCCTCAGCTATGTGTCTTTCATGTTCAATCTTAGCTGCTCTGATTGCCCCTTTGCATTCCTTATTGCGTGTTTTGTAGTACTGAAAATCTGACTGAGATCCCTCCTCCTTGTATTTTTTGAAGGCCTTCTTTTTTGCTTTTATGTGTGCCTTTATGTCGGCATTAAGCCATCCTGGTTTTTGATTAGCTCTTTTCATTTTATTTCCTGTTGGGATACACTGGCTAATACCATTTTTCCTCCGCATTCATTGTTCCTAGAATTTTATCCCAGTTAACATCTTCCAGCAAGGAGCGTAGTTTCTGGAAGTTGGCTCTTTTAAAATTCAGTGTCTTTGTATTCCCCTTGTGTTTCCTATTTGTGTAATTTATGCTAAAACTAATTGTCCTGTGATCGCTTTTTCCTAGATTGCCCCTTACTTCCACGTCTGTGATCAGGTCTGTGTTGTTGGTAATCAAAAGGTCCAATAATGCTTTTTCTCTTGTTGGTACATTTACCCTCTGACCCATGAAATTATCCTGCAGGACATTTAAGAAATGGCGAGACTTAGCTGAACGTGCAGTACCTTCCTCCCAGTCAATATCTGGGTAATTAAAATCCCCCATTATAACAACACTACCCATCCTTGCCGCTATTCCAAATTGTGATAGGAGGTCCGCCTCCCCCTCCTCCCTCTGATTAGGGGGTCTATAGCATATTCCCAGTAATACTTTCTCCTTGTCTTCCCTTTGTAGCTCTACCCAGCAGTGCCCTACCTATCTAGCTTCAAATTCCTCCCCAGAACCACTATTAATGTCATCTCTCACATTTATTTTTATGTCATTTTTTTATATACATTGTGTTTTGTGTTTGAACAGCGCTTGCTGATTAGAATCAGTATTTAAACTGTAATAGTGATTAAATTGTAATAGTGATTGCTGCTGTAGCCCATATGTCAACTGTCTGTTGAAGCAACTAGATCAAGTGCTGGTGATGAGGTGAATCTGATGTGGTAAAGTGTTATCCAGTGAGATTGTAAATATTGAACTTCGTCCGCACTCAATTTTCTAGTTGCTGCTGTAGCCCATATGTCTTACCTCTGAAGACGTTATGCTGTGACGAAACTATTACAGTTTAAATACTGATTCTAATTAGCAAGCGCTGTTCAAACACAAAACACAAGCAAATACCCTACTACCATAGGTTACCAACAACAGCTGCACAAATATATTCCTCACATTTTAATTAACACCAGAGGCGCGAGGCACATCAATACACATTTTTTATATACAGGCATACCCCTCCCCCCTTTTTGCCCTCCATGATTACCACCACAACAGTACAATGTCACCATAGCGCTCTGGTAACCTATATCTTTTACCATTTTTTTTTCAATTTTTTGTTTTACATTCTGTCACCAGAGAAGTGCAGTGTCATCACCATAGTGACAATGCACTACTCTGGGGGAAAAGGGGGTGTGGTCAGGGATTTTTTTTTTACACTCTGATTGCTTATTGCAGTGATGATCACTTTATAAGCAATCACTAACACTGTTTAAAGGTTTCATTTATTAAATCTTTGTTTAACACTGTAATGATGTGATTGGTCACAGCTATCACATGGTATAGAGCCGCTATAATTGGCCCTGGTACCATGTAATCGCTGTGACCAAGCACACAGATCACACAGCAGTAAGCAAGGCATCATGAATGACAGTTTTGTTTACTGGACACAGCACTCACAGATCACACCACTTCTGGGAGGACATATGGACATGTTCTCCAGGAATTAGAGCATCCTCTCAGCCATTTATGTACATTATTATTATTATTATACAGGATTTATATAGTGCCAACAGTTTGTGCAGCACTTTACAACATAGTTACATAGTTAGTCAGGTTGAAAAAAGACAAAAGTCCATCTAATTCAACCAAAAAAAAAAAAACTTATACAGTATATATATGTAACCAAATAATCCCATATACAATGCTTCATCCACAGTTGATCCAGAGGAAGACAAAAAAACCCCAGCAAAGCGTGATCCAATTTGCTATAACGGGGGAAAAAATCCCTTCCTGATTCCCCGAGAGGCAATCGGATTCACCCTGGATCAACTTTACCTAAAAATGTTAGTACCCAGTTATATTATTTACATTAAGGAAAGAATCCAGGCCTTATTTAAAGCAATCAACCGTGCTGGCCAAAACCACCTCTGGAGGGAGTTTATACCACATTTTCACAGCTCTTACTGTGAAGAAACCTTTCCGTATTTGTAGATGAAATCTTTTTTCTCTAGACGTAAAGAGTGCCCCCTTGTCCTTTGTGATGACCTTAAAGTAAATAAGTCCTTTGTGATGACCTTAAAGTAAATAACTCCACACCAAGTTCACTATATGGACCACTTATATATTTGTACATGTTGATCATATCCCCCCTTAATCTCCTCTTCTCAAGAAAGAATAAATTCAGATCCTCTAATCTTTCCTCATAGCTGAGCTCCTCCATGCCACTTATTAGTTTGGTTGCCCTTCTCTGCACTTTCTCCAGTTCCCCGATATCCTTTTTGAGAACTGGTGCCCAAAACTGAACTGCATATTCCAGATGAGATCTTACTAATGATTTGTACAGGGGCAAAATAATGTCTCTATCTCTGGAGTCCATACCTCTCTTAATACAAGAAAGGATTTTGCTTGCTTTGGAAACCACAGCTTGGCATTGGATGCCATTATTAAGTTTATGATCTACCAAAACCCCCAGATCCAGTTGTACTCCCCCTAGTATGTACGATGCATGCATATTCTTAGCCCCCAAGTGCATAACTTTACATTTATCAACATTAAACCTCGTTTGCCACACAGTCGCCCAATTAGACAGTGCATTGAGGTCTGCTTGTAAGTTGGAGACATCATGCAAGGACGTTATTCCACTGCATAGCTTGGTGTCATCTGCAAACCCTGAAATGGTACTTTTAATCCCAGACCCTATATCATTTATAAATATATTGAAAAGTAAGGATCCCAACACTGAACCTTGGGGTACACCACTGATAACCTTAGACCATTCAGAATAAGAATCATTAACCACTAATCTCTGAATTTGGTCTTTTAGCCAGTTTTCTATCCATTTACAAATTGATCTTTCCAAGCCTGTAGACTTTACCTTATGCATTAGCCGTGTGTGGGGAATGGTGTCAAACGCTTTCGCAAAATCCAAGTATACCACGTCCACAGCCACCCCTCTGCCCAAGGTTTTACTTACCTCCTTATAAAAAGAAATCAGGTTTGTTTGACAACTTCTGTCTTTCATGAATCCATGCTGTCTGTTGCTTAAAATATTTTTATCCAACAAGAACTCATCTATGTGGTCTTTTATGAAACTCTCCAGTATCTTCCCAGCTATAGAAGTTAAACTAACAGGTCTATAGTTTCTTGGTAAAGACTTTGATCCCTTTTTAAATATGGGCACCACATTGGCCCTACGCCGATCCAGTGGTACTATTCCAGTCATTAAGGAGTCCCTAAAAATGAGATACAGTGGCTTTGAAATGACAGAGCTCAATTCCTTTAGGATCCGTGGATGGACGCTATCTGGTCCAGGTGCTTTATCTACCTTTTATCTGTCCAAATACCTCTGGACCATTTCACTTTTGAGCCATTGTGGATCATTTGGGGCTGTTTCACTACCAACCCCGACGTGGACATGAGCTCCTCCATGCTCCTTTGTATACACAGAGCTGAAGAAAGTATTTAATAAGTTTGCCTTCTCTTTGTCCCCAGTCACACACTCTAGATTATTTTGTAAAGGGCCTACATGCTCAGACCTGACCTTTTTACTATTAATATATTTGAAAAATTTTTGGGGGTTTGTCTTACTGTCTTTTGCAATCTGTCGTTCGTTGTGAATTTTTGCATCCTTGATTTACTTTTTACATATTCTGTTATAGTCTTTGTAACATTTAAAAGATGATAGTGTTCTCTGATTTTTATATTTTTTAAATGCTCTTTTCTTATCATTTATAACTTTTTTAACTTTGGCCATGAGCCACATAGGTTTTCTTTTTAGCCTTTTAAATTTATTGCCCATGGGAATATACTTTTCAGTGAGTTTGCATACAGTTTTTTTGAAAAATTCCCATTTCTGTTCTGTGTTCATCAATGTCAATATTCCCTCCCAGTCTAAGTCCTGGAGAGCAGCCCTCATCTTTGTAAAATTTGCTCTCTTAAAATTAAGTGTTTTTATCTTTCCCGTGTGTGCTTGTTGCTTGCAGCTTACATTAAATGAAATCATGTTATGGTCACTGTTACCCAGATGTAATGAGAGAACATGAGGGCAGACAGTACAGGTACAATACAATTTAATACAGACGGAATCAGAGGGCCCTGCTCATTAGAGCTTACAATCTAGAAGATTGGCTGAGCAGAAAACGGTTAAGGTAAGAAACAGTGCTGAAAGGAAATGTTAAGATCCTATAAACCTGTGATGTACTTGTATTTATTTAATATAGGAGTTAAGTCTGATGTCTCCAACAATAAAGCAACTGGGGCAGGAAAGGACACAGCAGTATGGTTGGTCACACGAGACATTATAAGGAATCCAGCTAAAGATCACTAGAAGCTATAAATGGCTACAGTTTTTATATACTGCCAGAACAGTTAGATATCCACACAAAGTGAATCAGAACTTTCCACAATGAGAGAAATTGAGTTAAATCCTGGTTGGTTCATTTAGTCTAGCTTCTGTGGTTTTCTAAACCACCCAGTAAAATACAAACACGTTTTCCAATGCCTATATGTAAGAAGTTATTTGGCAAGTTATCAGTTTACTACAGCTAAAAATATCACATTACATTTTTGTTACCTTTTTTCCATTCGAATTTTGATATAACCTTTGAGGGCAAAATCTTTATTAGATAAAAGGAGATGTTTTGTGTAGTCTAATAAAATACCACCTTTACTGACTTAGAAAGTACACTCTCACTAAAATGGGAATTCATTTATGCATATGAAAGATATTAGCATGCAAATGAATACAGTAGCCAATAATACTGACACATTTCTGTATCAAACATGGCAACTTATTACTGCTTGGGTTACAAAGGTCTAAAATCACATTACAAGAATGTTGCAGGCTATTTTTAGATGGTATACATTGTTAAGTTGCTGGGGTCTACTACCTGCTGTGCTTCGGGTATATTTCACAAGCTTTAAAACATGCAGTTTCAAAGTGTACCCTTCCTTATTCAGTATGAAAAATAGCATTATAGTAAGACATTTTTGATAATACGGATAATAATACTACTATTAGTGTACTATTATTACTACAACTACTGCAACTACTTCTACTACTACTACTAATAATAATAATAATAATGATGACAATTTTGAACAAGAAAATAATAAAATCCACATATAAGTCAATTTAAGCTATAACTGACACTGACAATTCTTTCAATTGTCAATCATTTTTTTATTATGCATTGCACTTTATCTTTATTATATTTGTTTGTTGTTTCGCTATATATATATATATATATATATATATATATATATAGCTCCTCCACATAATCGCTGAAATTTCACTGTCAAGTGCAAAATCATTTTAAACTAATTTTTTGAAACATATTGGAATTTTATATTATGAGTCTTCATTTGCTTTTTGTGTTAACCACTCTGACACCTGTTCACCCCCTATGGACCAGAGCAATTCTACATTTCTGCCATGGACCTATTTATTTGTCAATAACTTTGCCATTACTTAAAGGGTAACTCCACTTTCATGGAAAAAAATAGCAAATAAAAAAAAAATACTATAGCATATACAATTGTGACACAAGTCATATTATATTTGCATGTTATTAAAAATTACCTTTCCTTTTCAATCTGCAGCTCTGTAATTTTCTGTAAACTGCAATGCAATATGGCTACCTGGAGGTGTTCTGTACACAGAATGTGTACAGAATGCCCCCCAGAAACATAATTTCTTTGTTATGTGATTGGCTTACTGATTTTCCCTTTCAGGCATCCTCTGCAACAAAACTGTAATTTTGTATGATACTCCCAGTAGGGGATCACGTCTAAAGGAATGCAGACCCAGAAAATGTTCCTCATTAAAGTAATGCAGGTGCAGCAGCTGATTGATAATTATGAAAACACTCCCATTAGATTCACTTTGCACATAGACACAGACACAGACAAACAAAGAATGATTTCTTGAGGATAACAAAAGGTAGGAATCAGCAAAAAAGTTTGTTAAAATCCTTATGTACATACAGTAGATCACCCAGAGGGGAATGTTTTTTTCTCAACAAAAGTGGAGTTATTCTTTAAGATAACAAATCAATGCTTCCAGTTCCGAAACCACATAGAGAGGAGGTGAGCACTGTTTCTGCCACACTCCTCCTTAATCTTTCTTAAAAAACAGCAAGTGCCTGGGGACTGACCTCCAGTCTGCAAGCCACTTACCAGGGGAACTCCAGGAACCCCATGGACAGGTTCACAGAACGCTCGCTCTACCGATACAACCTTCAGGGGAGACAGTACTTACTATATACACACAAATATAAAAGAAGGGGAAAAGAACATCATCACTGAATTTAAAGTGTAGTTGTATGCATCACCGTCTCCACATTGTGGATGGGATTCCTAGAGCTAAACAGAACTACGAAAGAAAAAGAAAAGTCACTGCAAACAGATGGCAGAGACTGAAAGCTCCAAAAGGAAATTCTTTGCGGTGTATATAGCAACAAAATGTACTGATAAATGTAAGATTGTATCAAACGAACAGACTGGCTACAGAAACCTTCACTATACTACAGTTAAACATTGTCAAGAAATTACTTAAAAAACAGCCCAGGCTTCCAGGCATACAGGCACCCACACACCTAGGTAACATTAGGATTGATCCATTCATGAAAAGCTAAAACCTAGCCTTAACTAGTTGCCTGAATCTAATAAACATGGGAAATTCATCCATGTGGTTTGACAAGAGAGGGATCAACAATGTTCATCAGTAACGGATCAGCAATCAGGAAAATATTGCAAAAGAATGTAAAGGTCAGCTTAAATTCCTGGCAGTGGCTGGACATCAAGATCATGTATCATGAAGATATGAAAAGCCATGGATGGTTTAGTCTGATGCACTGACGATGATCATCCAATTCAGGCATGCATCAGGGGCAGCACAGGCAGACAGGGGCAGGAAACATACAGTTCACTCATGGTTCTTCAGCATCAATCACCGGAATATGATGTATACAGGGGACTAATATCCCATATGAGACCTCTCCCACTGTGTAAGATCCACAGCCCACGGGAATGTTCACAGGAATGCTGTATATAGAGGAAGCTCCGGTCCCATGTAAAGATCTCACCGGAGGTATAGCAGTAATCAGCTGTCATCCAGTCCGTTATGTGTTCCCATTGTTCCTGTCATGCAGTGCAGTATCTCACGTTCAGATGTCCTCAATCAATATACTGAGCAGGCAAGACAGATTTGCAGTATCCTGTTTGTTACCAGCTCCATCGGGAGCAGTTGCGGTGAGGTGTGGAGAGTGTTGAGCCACAGGAAACAAAATCAAAGGCAAGGGGGAGGAGGATTTTGACTGAACCCAAAAGTGCAATGTTTTTAATAAGAGTGCCTACCTCTAGCTCCTCATTTAACCCTTCTGGTGACATTGAATTGAGGGTGAATATCCAAAAAGACTCATGTTGACATAAGCTCACTAGTGAAGGGAACTCTTAAGGCATCAGCATACCAATATGCAATAAATGCTATCACTATAATACTACACACAGGTTGGCACCTAGGCTCTTGCACTTCAGCGATTGCATGAAGTGAACATCTACAGCAAACTACTTTACAAAACGCCAGACTGCAGATGACCTAGTTTCTCCACTCAACTCTTCTTCATCTCTGTAACATGTGATATTTAACTCTCCTTTTCATGGTTGTATCCTCTCTCTCCTTAAACTCTTTTTCATTAACCCCTCTTCTCCACCCTACAATCTATATACATCACCCTCACTTCTGCCCTTTGCTTATTACTACACTCATCACCTACTAATGCTAATCCCACATGCTAACAAAACCCCCATGGTGCTGAGGCATGTCCCCTCATATAAATCACCCTCTCAATTTACCTCCCTCACCTTTCTGCTTCTCCTAACCTATTGAGATATATCTCTGAACTCTGGGTCTGCATCATTTAGCTGTACCCAACACACCCATCACCGTGTACCTGTATTTAGTTTCCATTCCTCTTCTTCCCAAAACAAGCCTCCCCTTCTCCTGTGCTCTCCAGAATACCCACTCTGTCTGTAACCAACTCAACTCTGTTCATGATCTCTTTGTTACAAACAAATTTAATCTACTTATTGTCACTGAAACCTGGCTTCATGAATCTGACACTGCTTCTCCTGATTCCCTCTCCTATGGTGGCCTTCTCTGGACTCACTCCTCTAGGCCTAGTGGGCACAAGGGAACAGGGCTGCTGTTAGAAATCACAGGTCCCTGTAAAGTCTACCTGACAGCCCCCCCTTCCCAAAAATATCAAATGATACTTAGACTAAAAATGCATAATTATTAGTGGATACAAACACAACATAATTCCTGCTAAAGCTAAGACTGTAGTGAGTAATAAATAAAGCTGTGTGTGTGTGTGTGTGAATGAGGTATTGGGGCTCATTCACAAGGGCAGTGTGGTCTCTATAATGTGAATCAGTGGATTGTTTATGTGGCTGGAGCTATGTGTAGGCAGCATATGTTACACTATGGGTGACAGGTGTGTGGATGCAGGTATATGGCCTCAAACAAAGACAGTGCACACTCAGGACCACTCCCCCTCACCGGTACACCTGTAAAACTAGGACCTGTGGCTGTGTTCATGCAACCGCCTCGTTAGAGTAACAGGAAGCTTTAGCGGTTGGCGGTAAAAACCCATGGTTGATCCGCCAACTGCTACCCCCTTTAGCAATAGAGACAGCGGCTAGTAGTGTACATATGCTATGGCTGCGATGCTGTGCTTCGCAGCCATAGCGGAAATGATTCCCCCATTGAACAAGTTAATAGTGCTGCTCTGCAAGTGCCCTGCAACTGCATGCAAAGCACACAATTGTGGTGCACTACTGTTGGGTTAAAGCAGGTGGTGAGGATCACCGCCTGTCAAAAGATCTCTTAAGAATGATCCAAATTCTGACAGCCCTTCAGATAGCAAAGCACATATGAATGAGCCCTTCATTTTTTGTTGATTGTTTTAGAATTTTTATTTTTTATTGTTTTTGACAATCTACTGCAGGTGCCATTGCATTGTTTACGGCACCCCAAAAGCAGATTGCAAATACACCACCAATTTGTGTGGTACTGTGGAGTGTTTTTAAGAGTAGTGCATGCACTAATTTTTCTGCCAGTGTTCTGGTGTAATTTACAGCCCATTCAAATGAATGGGCTCCAAAATTGCACCACATGGGAACACTCAGGACAACCAAACCTCCTCTTTTCAGTACAAATATCTCCCCTCCAAGGTCATATTGCCCCATAGAAATTTTCCCCCACAGCCCAAAATTCCCACCCAGTAGAGATTTCCCATACAGTCCTAAACTTCCCTCAGCACAGACCCCCCTCCCAAGCTCCATATAAGTACAGACCCTCCAGTAAGGAACATGGTGGACATAGGAACATAATAAAAACAATTAGAAAATGTAGAAGGAGCTCTTGCTCTTCTAGCCTTCTTTGCAACCTAACTTTACTAAAGCCAGCCACCTTATCAGTGTACTTCAGCCAGGTACTGGGCAGACCCTGTGCCCCTCTGTGATAGGCAAATCCTGTGCCCCCCTGTGAAAGGCAGATTCTGTGCCCCCTCTGTGAGAGGCAGAAGGTGTGAAAATAGCTACTGTAAGTGAACTAGAAGCAGTCCCACCTGTGCTTTCTTGTTGTTTTGTGTAATCAATCAGATGGAACTGCAGCTGATTAGGAGGTATGACATTGTCCCATGATTGTTTCAGAGACTCCCAGTTGTTTGGAGTTCTGAGGTGTCTGGTTACACTCAATAACAGAGCACATAACCTGAAAGATGGGATTGTTGCTAGTTTTGAACTGTAGACTGACACTGGTCTGTCTTTCTTCCCCACCGCATCTCTGCCTGGATTCGGCATGTAGAGTGGCAGGAGCACTACTACAGTTTATGTTTCCGCTCCCCCACTCTGTATTACAGATTGAAGCGCCCAAGCCTCTGCATTGTCTGACCTGACTGCCCAGTGTAGCATACAAATCATTGTCAGCATAGGCAGTACACCCATCCCTCCTGCTTGGCAGCTGCCTGGGCCCCCCTTTTGAGCTGAAGGGGCATGGACCCAGTACAGGAGGCCTGGCTGTACTGCCTTATCAGCAGCCCTGCCAGGGAGGTGGAGTGGGAATCCTGCTATCCCCACAGAACACCTTCCAGGTTCTTCCCTCTCCTCCCTCTCTGTCTCTCTTATCATTTGAAGCTCACTGTATACATCTATTTTCTACAATTTCCTTAAGAATTGCTTTGATCTACCAACCCCTGGACCAGCATCAACTTTCCTTGATCACTTCTCTGCCTGGTTACCCTACTTTCTCTCTTCTGAAATTCCCACAATCACTCTAGTTGACTTCAACGTCCATGTTAATACGAACACTCCTGCCAATTGTAAACTTATTACTCTAACCTCGTTATTTGACCTAAAGCAATAGGTACATGCATCTACTCACTCTGGTGGCAACGCACTTGACCATGTACTCTACTATCTATGCACCATGTAAAACCTCTCCAACAATCCGTCTCCTCTTTCTGATCACCACCTGTCATGCCCCAATCTAGCCACTTCTGTCTACAATAGTTCTCTGTCCACCGCCCTGGACGAACTGACACCAGAAGTCTCAAAAAACATAGCTGCACTCTTGAGCATCTGTGGCACAAGACTAAGTCTCACAAAGAATTAAACCAATATAAATCAGCCCTCCAAAAATACAATTCTTGCATTCACACTGCCAAGCAGACATATTTTATCTCTCATTAATACCTTCTCATCCAGTCTCTGTCAACTCTTCTCTACCTTTAACTCTCTACTTCATCCAAAACTGCCCAGGAGATCGCCGATCACTTAAAAAATCTGTGATGAAATCTCCACTCCCCTCATTCAACCCTGCTATTTTATATGAGGTTGTTAAACTTATTTTTAACTCCCACCTAACCACCTGTCCCTTGGACCCAGTTCCCTTTCAAATACTGCAGTCACCCCCTGACTCTGTCCTACACTTTCTAACCCACATCTTCAATCTCCCCCTCTCTTCTGGCATCTTCCCCAACTCTCTAAAATATGCACTAGTCACCACCATACTTAAAAAGCCATCCTTGGACCCCACCAATCTTAACAACCTATGTGCCATCTCCTTGCGCCCCTTTTCATCCAAACTTCTTGAATGCCTGGTCTACAACCAACTGAGTGACCACTCATTGAGAATAACCTTACTTACGGTTCCGGCACCTCATGGAATAGCTGCCTGCTATCTCTGTTCCCGCAGCGAGATCCACAAATCGGCTTATAAATTTGTCCCCGGACCAACCTGCTTTACTCCAGGCGACACCCGGCAGCCTAATGGAGCGGTATCTGGACAAGCCAGGAAATAAAGCCATCCAGGGACAGCGTTCTGTGGATCCCGGCGACCAGGCTATGCCGCATGGCATGACGGCTGCAATGGAGATGGAGGTGAGTGTGCAGGCCGCCTCGGCCATCCCTCCTCCTGATCCCTGCCATACTGAACTGATAGCTCA
The DNA here is from genome assembly GCA_018402905.1 of Glandirana rugosa. NCBI lineage: Eukaryota > Metazoa > Chordata > Amphibia > Anura > Ranidae > Glandirana > Glandirana rugosa. The sequence goes on from BLSH010029165.1 coordinate 741,270, forward strand.
AGCAGTGGCAGCGCTGCTAGCACCGACAATAGCTGCTTCTGTGGAAAAAGAAGTTCAGGCAGGAATGAGGATAATATAAAATGAGCTAAAGGTACATATAGCCAGGCTAAATGAGGCAGAACAGCGTATATCGCACATAGAGGAAGAGCTGTACCAGACTCAAGGCTCTGATCTATCGCAGGACAAACAGATCAAATTAATAATAGAAAAGCTGGAAGACCTCGAAAATAGGTCCAGAAGGAGCAACCTTTGGATCGCGGGAGTACCAGAATCCTTCCCAACTCCAGAATTGCATAGCTTTTGCTCAACTAAAATCCCAGAGGCACTAGGCCTCCCAGGCCCCTGTCAAGTGGAGCATGCCCACCATCTGGGCTCCCCATCCACTGACAGACCTGCACCAAGGCCAATAATAGCCAAATATCTTAACTATGCTGAAAAGAATGTCATACTACAGAAATACAGGCAACAGAAGTCTTTAATCATAGATGGAGTGAAAATCCTCATTTTTGCGGACTATTCAGCTGAAGTAGCTAAAAAAAGGAAGGCCTTCCAAAGTGTGTGCTCTGACCTGATCAAGCACAATCTAAAGTTCACCCTAGGCTTCCCAGCCGTTCTAGAGATCAAATCACCAAACGGAGAGCAACTAGCCTTCCACAGCCCCCAGGAGTGCAAAATCTGACCCCAGTCTCCTATGCCACAGCCCTCAGCAAGGAGGCACCAGCTGTCCGTCCCCTAGCCCAAAGAAGTCCCAGAAAGGACTCCCTGAATGGTTCAAACATTCAGGGGCAAAACACTTGCTTCCACTATCTGACTGATCTGTTATTGAATCACTCATATCCAACCCTCACCCAGGGAAAGATCGTGCTCATTACAGTGGTAGCCATCTTTCACAATGTTCCTGTTGTTTATGCACCAGTTACAAATGACTTTTATGTTAATAGTAACACTAGATGTAGGTATGACTATCCACGCTCTTTCCATCCTGCTGCCTATGGAGCAGGCTGAAAAGACACTATAGGCCATTTGACCCGTCAGGCTTTATATCATTGTCCACATCGGTGTTGCCAACCAAATTGCCATTCAGGAAATCACTGGGCACAGATACAGATACTCCTAAATTACATGGGTTATCATTAACATTGTGATATTACTGGATCTTTGCAATTTTGAAGCTGAAACTAACACAGTAACACCATGTGGAAAAATGTGAATTCCATTACAGGTTTTTTTGTTGTAATTTTTTTTTTTTTAAATAATTTTTATTTGGTTTTCAAGTAAATACAAACAAGCGTGAATGCGGTACAACCGCTCATCTGGACAATGTTGATTTTCATTATAATGTATAATGTATAAGCACAAAGGTTACAATAATGATCATAACAGTAAAGAGAATGTAACAGTATAAAAGCTAACTACTGATAGTTGTTATTTCTTGATATCGTGTTCTGACACTAGGCGGTTACTCTATCTTTAGAGAGACACTTCCGATTATATTGTAACATCATCAGGTGTATTCAACAGTTTTACAAGCACCGAGCGAGGTGGGATAGGAGGGGAAGGTTTGTAAGGGATACCCAAAGAGATCTAAGGGGGTTGGTGTGCTAGACCGTGTGTTTTAGTGGAGTACCAGGATACCCAGGGTTTCCATAAGTTTTCAAATACCTGAGAGGACTTACTGTTAGGGGTTAACATTCGTTCATAAAGGTAATGTTGTTGGATTACTTTAATAGTTTCTGAGGTGTTGGGGGCCAAGTCTTTTTTCCAGTGTCTGGTAAGTACCAGTCTAGCAGCCAATAGGATGCTGGCGACTATACTTCGGAAATTATAGGGGATCTGATCGATTCCCAAGTTAAGGAGTGCTAAGGCCGGGCCAAAGGGCATCAGTACTCCAGTTATCTCTGTCATGATTTGGAATATCTTTCTCCAGTAACTTCGGATATTTTTGCACGGCCACAAAATGTGCATGATGGATCCAATGTCGCCACATTGTCTCCAGCACAGTGGAGAACTCGAGTTGAAAATTTTTCTATATGGAGTAAGGTACCATCTATGCATTATTTTTAAGGCTAATTCCTAGTGTCCAACACAGAGTGTTATGCAGTGGGAACATTTTATGGCTGTAGTCCATTGTGGCTCTGAAAAGGTTGCTTTTAGATCAGTTTCCCATTTTTTCATATTTGTGGTTTTTTGAAATGTGGATTTATCTTGTAGCCAGTTATAAATTAGAGAGGTGCCGCTGAGAGATTTATATGGTTTGACGTAGTAGTACCGTATCTGTAGATGTATCATCAGTGTAGGGGGGGGGGGGGAGATGTGTTTAGGAATCCATGGATTCTATTTAAGTTAAAGAACATGAATGTGGGAATTGAGAATTTATTTTTAATCTCAATAGGGGAGAGGAGTTGCCCTTGGTTGTAGAGGTCATTGATCCTTATCACTCCCTTTACCTCCCAGTCTTTTGTATTCAGGTCTCGTATAGTATGTTGCAAGGTGGAGACGGGTAGGTCTACTTTAATTGTGCTGGGGAACGTTTGAGTGGATTGTTTGATTGATCTCCACGCTAATAAGGATGCCCTTGTTGTTGGTGGGATTGTTTTAAGATCTATAGGTTTCCATAGATCAGCGTACAGTAGTGAACTCAAGTCTGACGTGTTGTTCAGGGATTTTTCTATGTCAGTCCAAAGTGGTTCTTCTGACCTACTAAACCAGGATTTTAAGTGGTCTGCATGTACCGCCATGTGGTAGTCCTTGATGTCAACCATGCCCATACCGCCTGCTTTCCTATGTTTGGTCAAGTATGAGTGGGAGCATCTTGCCTTTTTACCTTGCCAAATGAATTGTTTAAGTAATAAGTTTAGAGCTTTTAAGTGGGTCATTTTTAGAGGGGTGTGTAATGCTCTGAAGACGTATAGGATTTGGGGGAGAATCATCATCTTAAATGCTGCCAGTCTTCCTACCCATGAAAGTTCTGTTTTTGCTAGGTTTTTTAATTGATTATTTAGTTTAGTTAATAATGGTTTGTAGTTAGCTTCTTCTAGCGATGTACATGACTGGGTGATAGAAATGCCTAGGTATGTGATCTCCCCCTCGGCCCATGCATATGGGAGACTTCCTCTCAATATCTGTTTAGTTTTATTTGTGATACCAAGGTTTAGAATTAAAGATTTGGCGTAATTTACTTTGTAATATGATATCTGGCTAAATTCTGTCAGCACTGTATGGACTCTAGGCAGTGAGATCAGGGGTTTTGTTAACATTAATATTATGCCGTCCGCAAACAAGTTGATTACATGATGTCTTTTCTTCGCGAGGAACCCGGAGACTAATGGATCTGTGCGTACTCGTTCTGCCAGAGGTTCAATCATAAGGTTAAAAATCGTAGGTGACAGTGGGCAACCTTTCCTAGTGCCGTTTGTGATATTGAAAGGTTTAGAAAGTAAACTCTCTGTATACACCTGTGCCGAGGGGGAGGAGTAAAGAGCTGATATCGCGGAGAGAATCATACATCTGATACATGTAACCCCAATGTACTCTGTTGAACGCCTTCTCCGCATCTATTGAGAGGAGCAGAGAAGGCGTTCAACTTCGTTCTGCTGAGTAGACCACATCAATCACTCTCCTAGTCGCATTGGATTTTTGTCGGCCCTGAACAAATCCCATTTGATCGGGTTTTATGAGTTTGGGGATTACCTCTTTTAATCTATGTGCGAGGAGTTTGGCATATATTTTAACATCTACGTTAAGTAGTGATATGGGACGGAAGTTGGCAGGTGTATCGATTGATTTACCCAGTTTGGGAAGGGTGATAATTTGTGCTTTTAGCATTTCTGATGGAAATACGGCTCCATGTGCTGTGGCTGAAAATATTTATTTAAGTAAGGGGATAGTTCTTTGTGGAAGGTTTGGTAGTATTCACATGTGAACCCGTCCGGACCAGGTGATTTGCCAGATGGCATTGACTGTACAGTTCTTGTTATTTCTGTGTCCGTGAAAGGGCGGTTTAAATTCTCTAGTTCCAGTATAGTTATGGATGGGAGGTTTAGTTGGTCAAGGAAACTGGATATAGCACCATTCGTGGGTTGGGGTGTGGCAGTGTCGTCTTTTAAGTTATACAGGGACTGGTAGTAATCTGCGAATGCATCTGCTATATGTTGTGGGTTGGTAAATTTTTGGTTAGTAAGTGGGTGAATAAGGGCTGGTATTCTAGATTTGGTTTTCTGTGTTTTGAGCTTGGGTGCTAGGAATTTGCCCGCTCTGTTGTGTGAGGAGTAAAATTTTAGTTTAAGACGATTGGTGAGAGAGGCATGTGATTCTTGTAGTGCCATGCGGAGTTCACCACGTAGTTCCGATATTTTAGTGGCAGTGGGGGTACTTGGGTTTTCCTTGTTCGATCTCTCTAGGGCTTGGAGGTCAGACAGGATTTGTTGTAACCCGTCCGATCTTCGCTTTTTAATCCTGGCTCCCAATTGGATCATAATTCCTCTTATATACGCTTTGTGGGTATTCCACAAATTAAATATGTCCCCTTTGGTGGAGAAGTTGTCAAGAGAGAAGTTTTCTAAGTGCTTCTCAATGACCTCACTAGTGGTGTGATCCTTGAGAAGGTTGGCATTACATCTCCAAATGTAGTTAGGACAAGGAGCGCGCCCCCCAGATATCTCCACCGTAACTGCTGAGTGATCCGACCATGTTATGTCTGCGATCTCCGAGCGGGACACTCGCTGCAGCAACCATTTATCCACTAGTATTAGATCTATTCTGGAGTATGTGTTGTGTCTGGGAGAATGATAAGTGTAGTCTCTCTCTGAAGCATGGAGAGATCTCCACGTATCGTGCAGTTCCTCTCTATGTAGGAGATTGGCCATTGAATAAGTTCTAGTTCTGCTAGTGGATGTGGAGTCTAAAGCTGGGTCAACCACTTGGTTAAAGTCACCACACATAACTAGGTAGCCTCTTTTATGTTGGTTAACACATTTGAATAGTCTGGGATAGAAGGAGTCATGACCCGAATTCGGGGCATAGACTCCCACTATCGTATATAGTTTACCATTCATGGTACCTACTATGATGACATAACGTCCATTAGTGTCCATCTTGGAGAAGTGCAGTTGGAAAGAGACAGAGTTCTTTATGGCTATTAAAACCCCATGTTTTTTCTTCGTGAATTCTGTGGAGAAGATGAAGGGGAATTGTTTTTGTTTGATTTTTGGCGCTTTTGACGTTTTGAAGTGGGTTTCTGTTACCACTACAATGTCAGCCTTTGATATGGATGCTTCCTTCCATAAGGATAGGCGTTTGGAAGGGTGATTCAGTCCCCGGGCATTGATGGTCATCAGGTTAAGTGACATTTGTTCCTGGGTGTCTTCTGATATTAATGGGCTTCTCCGCTTGGGAGACCCTTATGTTGTCTTTGTCTCTGTGGGATAAAGTAGGTGATGTCATTGGTGGGTTTTTTCGGTTCTTGGGTGTAGAAAGGGTGAGTTCTGGTATTTGTTGAGATAATTTGAGCGTCTCATGTAACCACTCTGTGGTTGTGGAGTTGGTAGGTTGTGGTAGCATCTGGTGCCAGTAGTTATTAAGTAGAACAACTCGTGTAAACCAAGTTAGAATATAAAAAGGGTTCAACCAGGAACGAGGTGCAGGTATACTGCGTAACAGTAGGGGTAGAAGCATCAGCTTGTGATCGGTGCGACGAACGATCACCACCTGAGAGGTGGCAGAAATGTTCCATTTTAGGTATGTTTGCCTCTAGAGGCTTTCGCCTTGCTGCTCTTTTTGTTGGTTACTTTGTTCCAATCCCACGCGGGTTTTGTAAACTGTTTTTCGGGTGTGGGTGCTGAGGAGCTCTCTGGTGTAATCTTCCACACTTTGAGTTTTTGTAGACCTTCTTGAAGGGATGTTATTTGGTAGGAGGATCCCTCCCAGGTGACCTTGAGAGTAGCCGGGTACTTCCATTGGTATAAAATCTGATGGTTCCGGAGGGCTTTTTTGATGGAAAGTAAGTTCTTTCTTTTTTGGAGAGTGTAGGCTGAGAGATCCGGTAGGACTTGTATGGGTACTGTTTGATCCAGGACATGCTGCTTTTTTCAGAATGCCATTAGTATTGCCTCTTTAGCCTGGAAATAATGCCTCCTCAGAAGCACATCTCTGGGAATTTCTTACTGCAGGAAGGAGGGCTTAGGGATTCTGTGGATCCTATCTATGGTTAGATCAGAGTTCGTCATTGTAGGCACAGCTTTTTGGAATAGATCTTTGGACGTAGTGGGACAGTTGTGCAGGTTGCACTGATTCCGGAATCCCTCTTATCTTCAAGTTGTTGTGTCTGGAACGGTCCTCCAGGTCAGCTACCTTAGCTTTTAACCAGTCTATGTCCTCTGAGTGGAACGCATGTGCATCCACAAGGTTGTTGTAAGATTCTACGCAAGTTCCCATGGTGTCCTCCAGTTGGCCTACCCATTCTCCTAATTCGTGTACTTCTGCATTGTACTGTTTGAAACATGCTAGCATGTCCGACTGCAGGGATGAGCATAGCGATATGAGCATATCTTTCATCACAGTGTCCGACATTCGGAAATGAGGCAATGGGGTCAGGGTTCTGACCAAGTGTTGAAGTAGTTGCATTGCCAATCTCCATATCTGGTTCATCGGCGTTGTCTATATCTTTGTCCCATCTAGGTCTGGATTTAGCAGGACTTTGTAGTTCAGGAGCTTCAGAGGTTGGTGGGTCTGCTGTTTCGTCCTCTGGGAAGACAAATGTGGCAGCTGCTATAGGTCCTCCTTTAGGTGGTGAGGTTAAAGTGGAGTCTCTGTCCTGTTGTATCTCTTTAGCCAGTCTTGGAAAGTAACCAGGCATTTTTTGTAGTTGGGGATCCTCTCTGCGTCTGCGAGACATTTGAGTGAGTAGAGTGGATGTACAGTCCTTGTGGGAAATGAGAATTGTGATCTAGGGCCTATTGTGATGCCACAGTCTCAGGCTTGTCATCCTTTTACATGATCATGTACTTGCTGACACTATACTGGTGTGTAGTTATAGTACTTGAACACAGGATAGAATTACAAAGTTGCTGTGAGTGTTGATTTACTGAGTGGAACAATGTGGGTATAGGTTGGGTGTGCCAACATGGCCACTATACCTCTTGTCTACCAGCTTATTGTGTCCTTCTTGTACACTTTAACAACTTCTTTTGACTTTCACTGAGATAAGCAATGAACCGCTTGTTAGGTAGCCCTCTAATTGCGTTATTTACCCCCTGTGAGGATGTGCCAGAAGGTCTCAAGATGGCCACCGCTAAGTTCGGGTAGGCCGCAGATGGAGACGGGGACTAAATTTGGGCTTGAGGCCAATCGCGGGCGGGTCTCCTCCGTTTTAGCCAATTTTTTTCAGTTTGATGTGCGACTAGCAGGGGCTTATGCGGGGGGACCTCTGGGGTGGTGAAGGGCTGTGGATGGTGTGTGAAGCGGTTGTAGATGGCGTGAGGGCCTGGATGAGCCTTTCTTTAGCCGCTCGTCCGATCGCTTCTAAACTGCATCAAGATGTACTATGGTGTGCTGGAGACAGGTATTAGTCTTTGTAAGACTCACCACTGTGTCTGAGCGAAGGATGGTAACGGATTCTCATGTTTCAGGCAGGAGCTTCTGTCCAGAGCTGCTTCCTCTCCTCGCGTCAAGCCACGCCCCCCCTTGTTGTTGTAATTTTGTTATTATTCCCTCTACCTTTCCTTGTGCTGCTCTCACCTAATTTGCTTATCCTAATGCATAATAATCCCTTGTCACCCTGCCTAAATCCAAGAAACCTAAGGAAATACACAAACGTCATCACCGCTTATACATACCTCAGTAGGCACCTTACATTTAAAACCTGCTCAAATCACACATCTAGGGTACACACATGAAAATAATGTCTTGAAATGTAAGAGGGTTAAGATCCCCGAATAAACGTATGAAAATTTTGCATCATCTAAAAAGATTAAAAACGGATATTGCTTTGATTCAGGAATCTCACTTGTCCGCACATGATTTTTTCGGCATGAAAAAGTTATGGGTGGGTGATGTACTAGGCTCAGAAGGACCTGGCCGTCAGGCAGGTGTAATTATTCTGATCCATAAAAACTTCACAGGGAAAGTTTTATCAATTGATACTGACTCCCAAGGACACATGGTTACGGCTCACGTTCAATATGGCACTAGAGCGCATATATGCCCCTAATAACAAGGGCAAACTACTATAGCAGAGTGAAACCATATCCCTGTTATTCTCTATGCTGTAGTTTCACACACAGCTTCCAGATGTTTGCAGAACAGTGATATGGGTTTGCCCCGGTTTTTGTTAAAGTGTTACACAGACTTTCCAGATGTTTGCAGAAGAGTAGTTCAGTTAGTCCCGGTTTCATTTAAAGTGACACACAGACTTTCCAGATGTTTGCAGAAGAGTAGTTCAGTTAGTCCCGGTTTCATTTAAAGTGACACACCGACTTTCCAGATGTTTGCAGAAGAGTAGTTCAGTTAGTCCCGGTTTCATTTAAAGTGACACACAGACTTTCCAGATGTTTGCAGAAGAGTAGTTCAGTTAGTCCCGGTTTCATTTAAAGTGACACACAGACTTTCCAGATGTTTGCAGAACAGTAGTTCAGTTAGTCCCGGTTTTATTTAAAGTGACACACACAGTTTCCAGATGTTTGCAGAACAGTGATATTGGTTCTCCCGGCTTATTTATACTTTTTTGACACAGTTTGAAGATGATTTTAGAACAGTTATATGGCTTCTACCGTTAATTAATACTTTTCAGACCCAGTTTGAAGATGGTCCACATCCACCTCCATTTTTGCTTTTTTTAGGTTTTTATTTTTTTAAAAATGCTTTCAGTTATTTCCCTGTCCCCATATCTTTGTAGGGCACTTGTCCGACCCTTACCCCCATTTCCTTCCTTTTGCAGACCTCTAGGACTTTCCTGGACTATTTTACAGCCATTTTTGTGCCTAAAAGTTTGGGTCCCCATTGATTTCAATGGGGTTCAGGGTCCGGGACAAAGTTCTGGTTCTGTTCGGACCCGAACTTGGACTTTTAGAAGTTCACTCAACTCTAGTTATCACCCAAGCCCTGTCCAGTCAGCCTACAACCTCAGAATACCTCAACCCTTCTATCAACAACAATGGAATCCCCCTACTTTGCTGACCTATGGAGACTCCATCACCCAGTTGACAGAGAGTTCACCTTCTACCCCCCACAAAGTACTCACCAGGATAGATTATCTATTTGGTACAGCAGATATGATACCCCAGGTTAAAGACACAGTTATACACAAAATAGCCTTATCTGACCATGCTCCGGTCTCCCTCACCCTCATTGACCCCAGCTCTCCCCCTGGGAGCTGTCTGTCTGTCTGTTTCACCTCCTATCTATCTAACAATGAAGACGTCCGCGCCTTCATATCAAAAACTTGGGAGGAATATGAGAGTACTAATGGGGCCCATCTAGATAATTACAACCTCTTCTGGGAAGCAGGCAAGGCATACCTTAGGGGATGAATAATTTCATATGCCTCGTCTTATAAAAAACCCTCAATGATGAAATATAGAGAAGCTAGTAGTAGACTCACAGCGGCCGAACATGCACTGGCTACCTCTAATTCCCAATCCCAAAGAGAGAAATGGCAAGCGGCCAAGAGAAATGTTAACCTCTGGGAGGACACCCTGGAACTTACCAATCGGGCCGGTAAACTTTTGGCCAGACTATGCAGAGGACCTTATAAACCTACACACATCACCACACTCAGAGATAAACTGGGGAACATCCATTCCCAACCACAAGAGGTAGCTCAAGTCATGATGGACTTCTACTCTGCTTTATATGCCCCTGACCCCTTTGATGCTGTACTAGCTAACAATTTTCCAGATGCTCTAGAACTCCCTAGGATATCTCCATCACAGCTAGAAACAATAAATGCACCTATAACTAGGGAGGAACTCAACCGCACAATCCAACAATTACTGTCTGCCAAAGCCCCAGGTCCTGACAGCTTCACGGGTGAATTCTACAAATCGTTGAAGGATACCCTAAGCCCAACCCTATCGAAGGTGTACAATGGAATATGGTCAGAAGGCCTCTTCCCCAAACCAGCAACCAAGCCATCATCAAATTATTGGAAAAACAAGGTAAGGACGCATTAGAGCAAGGCTCTTACCGCCCCATATCCCTCCTAAATATGGATGCAAAAATCGTATCCAAAATTGTAGCTAACAGACTAGCACTCATTATCCCCTCCCTCATCCACCCCGTTCAATCTGGCTTTGTCAAGGGCAGGACGGCCTCTTTAAACATCCACAAGGTGATGATGGTACTTGATGAAAACATCCTAAGGAACACAGGGCCATCATCACCTTGGATGCAGAAAAGGCCTTTGACAACATCAAATTTGATTGGCTTTTCATGGTATTCGACAAATTAGAATTCAGAGGTCCATTTACCCACTTTATCTGCCAAATGTATGACCTTCCCTCTGCTAAACTGGTGGTAGCTGGTCTCCTTAGTAGGGAATTCAGACTGTTCAAGGGTACTAGGCAAGGCTGCCCGCTATCACCCCTACTATATAACTTAGCACTAGAACCTCTATCCAGACATCTATTGACCAAGGCCCCCTCCATGGTGTTCAGGTCGGAGATGAAGAACTTCGATCTGCTTTATTTGCAGATGATGTGCTCATCTTCTCAGCGAACCCAGCTACCGACATGAACACCATCAAGGATATTTTTGACACCCTCAAAAATTTTCGGGTCTCTGTATGAATTATGGCAAAAGTGATATTCTTCTCCTAGGCTCTCAGGGAAACCCCCCTGGATGAATAAATCCCTTTCCTAACTGCGAGAACACACATAACGTACCTAGGGATAAAAATTGGCAAAATCCCAACTTCCCTTTAAACGTTGAACTATCCTCCTCTTTTTAAAAATATTTCCAGGAGCTAGCTGGTTGGATGGACCTACCCCTTTCGCTCCTGGGGAGATGCCAGTTAATCAAGATGGTGTGCTTTGCCAGACTGCTCTATGCCCTCCAAACGGTTCCCCTGTTGCTTAAACACAAGGATATTCAATCTCTCAATCGCACTATATCTCAATTTATCTGGAAAAAAAAGAGAGTGCGGGGGGCCTTGGCGAGGCTCTAACTCCCCAGGAGTGAAGGAGGTGCAAATCTTCCAAATTCAAGGATATATAAACTGGCTTGTTTACTTAGAGTAAGATTAGACTGGATAACTAACGCTTCAAAATACTCCAATTGTCAACTGTAAACTAAAATGGTAAACCCCTATTCTTTGCCTGCTCTGCTGCATACCAAATGGAAAACTCTTAGCCCCGATCTTAAGCATGATCTCCTACTACGGGATACATCTATTGCATGGAGAGAATCCTGTAAACTTTTGAAGCTACCACCACTTATCTCAAAATATCTCCCCATAAGGTGTCATCCCAGATTCCATCCAGGCCTGGAACACAAACACTTTCAACTATGGGAAAAAAGAGGACTAAATACTTTTACTTCACTATGAGATCAGACCACAGGCATCCCCTTGCCTTTTCAAGTCCTGGCTAAAACTTTCCCAGTACCACACTCCCATGCCTTTTACCATAACCAATGTCTCAGCTTTATTCAATCCCCAGGCAAGGATGGTACTAAAAGATGTCACCCTTCATTTATCGACAAGCTGATTAGCAAGAGAGAGTACTCGATTTCAGACATCTACAAGTCCTTGAGACGAACAGCTATGACTACCCCTCCAGCTTCTTTGGAGACCAATTGGTCTAAAGATTTCTACATTGAAGGCCTAGTAGAGAAAATCTATAAAAGTTATAACTTGGGGAGTGCGCATGCGCGGAGATCCCAAGATGGCCGCTTGAGCCGGAGCTCCGCACCATCTCCCGCTCCAGATGCCCAGTTCGAGAGGAGACAGGGGGGAGAGAAGCCTATAACAAAGGGCTCCTTCGCCCCCGGTCCCCCACAGTCTGGGGAGGGACACGAGCAGGTACGCGAAGGCCCGGGGAACGCTTGAGCCACAGCATGGAAGCCGGCGGGTGTACCAAGATGGCCATGGCGGCGGCACAATAACCTAAGCAATGCTGGCACAGAGGCTCCAGAAGCGCAGGAACTTGCTCCTCCACCAGGTCCACTGATTATTTATACCGGGGAGAAGGCCTGTGTTGTGGTCTGTAGAGTTGAGCGAACCTCTGGAAATTCGGGTTCTGCTGGTCCGTCCGAACTTCGGGACAAAGTCCGGGTCCGGATCCGGACGGAACCCGAACGATCGCACGGACAATGAACCCCATTGAAATCAATGGGGACCCGAACTTTTATGCACAAAAATGGCTGTAACAAAGTCCTGGAAAGCCCTAGAGGGCTGCAAAAGGAAGTAAAATGGGGGTAAGGGTAGGGCAAGTGCCCTACAAAAAAATGGGGACAGGGAAATAACTTTAAATATTTTTTAAAAAATAAAAACATAAAAAAAGCAAAAATGGAGGTGAATGTGGATCATCTTCAAACTGTGTCTGAAAAGTATTAATTAACGGTAGAAGCCATATAACTGTTCTAAAATCATCTTCAAACTAGGGCAAGTGCCCTACAAATAAATGGGGATAGGGAAAATAAATTAAA
>BLSH010029165.1:758098-773120 GCA_018402905.1 Glandirana rugosa
ATCACAACTCGCTTGGGCCTGACATTGCAAGCCCAGGCATGGCTTGAAAGCCCACAGGCACCGTGCCTGGGCCTGTAAAGTTTTTAGCAAGCCCAAGCCAGGCCCCAAGACGATAAAATGAGGTGCACAACTCTTCGACGTCCTGTCGGTTAGTTGTTCGCAAAGTGACCAAACGGGAATCTTCGGTAGTGTCGGTACGGATGATTACCGTACCGACACTAACCGGCCACGTAGTACACTGGGTCGGAGAAATATTCGACCTCAGTGTCACGACGTCAGTGTACGAGGAACCCAATCACATCCCTCTCCATCGACTGACGCACTCCCTGTCTAAACTCTGTAAAATTCTGGACCCCGGACCGAACCCGAACGATTTTTGAAATGTCCGGGTCCGTGCCACGGACACCCGAAAGTTCGGTACGGACCCGAACGTTACAGTCCGGGTTCGCTCAACACTAGTGGTCTGGGCTGTGTTTCCTGTTACATCCCTCTAGCTAAATACCCAGGTGTACCAAGATGGCCACCGTTCAGGCCTAAGGACAGTTTAGAACTCATGACACCCAGCAACAGTCCTGCTACCAGCTTCAAAGTAACATAGCTGTACCCCCGACCACGTGGGGGATCCCTGGGGCGCTGGTCACTATTGACAGGGTACTCTTGTTCCTAATCAGATCTCTGGAACCCACAGCCCATCATCCCAGCAGTACATTCTTTGAAAGAGTGATCAGGCTACAACAACAAGCTGTCACCTCCCCCGCATGTCGGCACCAACTGCAAGAAAGGATTTGAGCCTGCTTTTTTCCATGACACCAGTCCAGGGGTGCTCTAAAATGGCGACAGCTGCTACCGCAGCTGCAGGACACATGGATAGTCCCCGCTCGGAGAGCCAGGGGCCTATATCACGCTCTGACTCCAGGCACATATTATCCCCAGCTATGCTGAACTTCACTCCTGGACCACAGGGGACCTCCCTACAACTCCCCCTGCCTTCACCCTCCTCAAAAGAATCTCTCCTGGGTCGTTTCCAAGGGGAATTCTCATCTCCACCACTGGGTCACAACAGCCCGGCTCCTGCATCACCTTGCCCCCCAGCCCTAACATTTCACTGCAGGTGGAAGAACTCTACCTCAAATTCTTGTCTCTTCTGGAAAGGGGCCTAGCTAACACGATTGCCACAATCACAAGTGAGATCAAATCAGACTTCCAAATGCTGGGGACCCGGATTGAGGCAGTTGAAAATAAGTTGGATTCCACAGCAGCAATTGCTAATCAGAATTCTGACTTAATTGGTTCCTTACAGGACCAATTGGATACGGCTCTTTCAAGAATTGATGACTTAGAAAACAGATCCAGAAGAGTTAACTTCAGAGTGAGAGGCCTTCCGGAGGAGATCAAGGATATTCCTGATGCAATTCAAAACCTGATAACAAATTTACTGCCGGATACACCTAAACACCGCCTAGAACTCGACAGGGCCCACAGAGCTTTGGGCCCCCTATGTAAAGATGGCTCCCCGAGAGACATAATTGTCAAACCTCACTTTTTTGCTATTAAAGAAGGGGTCATGAGACAATCCAGGAATACCAACCAAATTCTCTGCAAAGGTCACCCGGTCCAAATATTTGCCTACCTGGCTCCTTCTACAATCCAGAAGAGGAGAGCTCTGAAACCCCTCCTTAAGGTGTTATCAGAGAAGGATATCAAGTACAAGTGGTCATTCCCATTAGCGGTTAAATTCTCTCTCAAGGGGCGAGAGTATGCTTTCTCCTCACTATAGGAGGGTGAGAAACTCTTCTTACATCTGAAGTTGATATCGCAGGAATCTGAGATGGACTTTTCTAACAACAGCAGCTCAACTAAAAGACAGTCGCCAACCAGCCCAAGGACCCCTCTCTGGAAGAAGGCTAAACCCAAAAGAGCGAAAGAAAATGGTCCTCCTTGAAGTAGATAGTGGAACGGTACAACATCCGACATGTAGCAGGTCACCTGATCTGAAGGATTGCAAAAATCACTTTCTTCTTTTTTCCCAGGTTGAGGTTTCGTTAGAAACCTAAGTTGCTCTCTATTTTTGAGCCGTGGAGTTTTTTCATTCCCTTGTGGCTTCCAGGACTAGCCTTGTAAATTTTCAGTTTTGATTTAAGCTTATTGCAATTTGCCTTGACTAATATACCTTTATTCCCAGGTCGAGGGGTCCTATAGTTCACAAAGACCCCCGGACAATACTAGAATACAATGGGGAGGGATTTACAGTTGGAGGGCCCTCTGTTCGGTTGGGTCTCTGCTGACCGGGTCACGGGGGCTAAGATTTAGCATCGGGGGCCTCGTTCTTGGGAGACCACTCTGCCCCCCTTTCCCTTTGTGGGGGCTGGGGGGTCTTTACAGAGCAGGGCCAGATGGGCGGGCATTTGTATCTCCCCACGCGGGAGATTTATAGGGGTACAGGGGACGGATTTAAAACCCAGTTGTAGATCAGCACTACAGCTGTCTCTTTTTACTCTGTTACAGTTCACTATCTATGGCTCTGGGGCGGGGGATGGCTCACTTGCGCCTCCACCTATCCAGCAGGCCAAGTTTGGTTGGTTCAGGATAGGGGTTAGAGCGGTGATAGCTAGACACTTTGATCTAGACCGAAGGGTGTCCAGGGGGCTCTATTTTTTCTCCCCCCCCCCCCCCGGTTACAATTTCCTTAGTTGGAGAAAACAAGAAAACAGCCCTTTTCAGGGCTACCTACTTGTCAAATATGGTATGTTTTATTGAATACTACCTCATTTCCTTTCCTCCTCCCTTCTTTTTCGCCTCTGCTTTTTTTCTCTTCTTCCACTAGTGAGAAGGTGGCTCGAGAGTTTTTCCTTCAGAGGGCACCGAGCTCATGGGACGGTGAGACAACCAGAGGAAGGGTGAGTGAACCAACTATCAGAGTAATCCTCTATCCCAAATGTGATGGCTGACTCTCCGAGACCTCCAACGAGAGTAGCTACCCATAATGTTCAGGGACTGAATTCCCCCGTTAAGCGTAAGAAGATTGGCGATTTCTACAAATCCCTGAAACTAGATATACTATTGCTCTAGGAAACTCATTTCCCAGCCCGACACAATCCCACTTTTCTCCACTCACACTTTCCGAACTTTTACTTGGCTAACGCTGCATCCAAATTAAAAGGAGTTGCTATTCTAATTTCTAAAAATTGCAATTTTAAGCAGCTCTCAGAAGTCAAGGACCCGGAGGGGAGATTTATCATGGTAAAGGGCACTTTGGATGGGCACATTATATCCATGATCTCGTATTATGCCCCCAATCAGGGACAGCTTAAGTTCTTTCAAGAAATGCTAGCATTTCTAGCAACGACTAAAGTAAGCCTATGTATAGCTAAACTCCTACATTCTCATAACTTGATTGATGTGTGGAGGGACAGACATCCTCACTCCAGGGACTATACATACTTCTCTAATCCACACAATTCGTATTCTAGAATAGACCATCTATTAACTCCGTCTTATACCTTGCCAACCATTATGGACTCCCACATTCGAGACACAGCCCTATCAGACCACTCCCTGGTCACATTGTCCATTCATATTCAGTCAAGGCTTTTCCCTAAACCACTCTGGAGATTAAATGAGTTGTTACTCACAGACCAGATAAACATCACTGGAATAGAGAATAATCTTCAAGAATACTTCTCTACTAACGGGGCAGAAGACACATCGGCTGAAATAGTGTGGGCAGCCCATAAAGCCTTTGTTAGGGGTAAATTTATCCAGTTAGCATCCAGGCTTAAAAGAGAAAGGGGAATTCAATTGCAAAAGCTGGAGGAGTCCTTTACTGCAGCCAAAGCAGAGCACAAGGCAAACCCGTCTTGGTCTCTCCTAGAGAAGCTTGACAAAGTGAAAGTGGAGCTAAATCTTGCGCTCACGACTAAAGCTGAAAAGACCATCCGATGGTCTAAGAATAAATTTTATTCACAGGGTAATAAAATGGGCCCTTTGCTGGCCAGGAAGCTCACTCCCCGGACAAAGCATCTTGCTATGCCCAAAATTAGGGTAGACAGCAATTCCACCACTTCCAACCCTAATATAGTATTAGGGGCTTTTCAAAAATTCTATCAGAATTTGTACACCCCAAAGGCTAATGAGAAAATAGAAGAGGTAACCCAGTTTCTAGATGGAGTTTCCCTTCCCCATCTTCAGGACGAACATAGAGAAATAATGGAAGAAATAATTTCAGAGGAGGAGGTCTTGGGGGTCATCAAAGATCTGAAACAGGGCTCATCTCCAGGCCCAGATGGTCTGCCGGGCCCGTACTATAAAGCATTTGCCAAAACTTTAGCTCCACAATTGGTAAATTTTTTTAATTCCAAAATGAAAGGGGACCCCGTCGAGAAACATCTTAACACTGCATATATAACAGTGATCCCTAAACAACCCGGAAGAAATAGACAATTACCGTCCTATTTCCCTCATAAACAATGACCTGAAGATTCTTACTAAGATAATGGCGAACCGGTTAGCATCTTTTATAAGCCAATATATTCATAAGGACCAGGTGGGTTTCATACCTGGCAGACAAGGCCCTGATCAATTTAGAAGAGCAATAGACATAGTCTCTATACTCCAGTCTAATTAGACAGGAGGACGGGTACAGAAGGGGATACTGCTCTCCTTAGACCTATGTAAAGCGTTTGACTCTGTCTCTTGGACCTATCTATTCTCCCTTCTGAAGCACTGGGGCTTCGGAGTTAAGTTTATAGGCCTGATCAGAGCACTCTACTCAGAACCTCAAGCTATGATCAAACTACGGGGGTTCTACTCGAAATCTTTTCCAATTAAGACGGGTACCAGGCAGGGCTGTCCATTATCTCCGCTACTTTTCGCCATTGCGATTGAGACCCTGGCCATAGCCATTAGAGAGAATCCTTCCATCAAAGGGGTAATGTGTGGTCAACAAGAACACAAATGTGGTCTTTTCGCCGATGACATACTGATATTCCTAACGTCCCCTGAGACCTCTCTTCCCAAGTTGTGCCAATTACTTAAAGGCTTCTCTGAGATATCAGGCCTTAGAGTTAATTACTCCAAATCACAAGCTTTAAATGTCTCCATTTCACCTGAGATAGTAGCCAAGCTTAAAATCGATTTCAAGTTTAGGTGGAGTGACACCTCAATTAAATATCTTGGGATCAACCTCACTTCTAAATACGAAACCCTATATAGTAATAATTTCCCTTTGATGTTTAGAAAACTGGAAGACGATCCCAAACTTTGGTCTGGGCAAAATATCTCATGGATAGGGAGAATAAACTCAGTTAAAATGACCCTGCTTCCTAGACTCCTCTACCTTTTCCACGCCTTACCAGTCCCTATTCGGTCTGAGCAACTTTCCTCCTTCCAAAGCAAAATTCTCAAGTTCATCTGGGGCAACTCAGGATATAGGATTCCCCAACAAACCCTATATCATCATAGACGTAGAGGAGGCCTAGGTTTGCCAAATCTATTGAAGTACTTTCAGGCCGCCAGGCTAGCTCAATTGTCCTCAATTTATTTTAGGCAGGAAAGGCAAGACTGGGTGCAGATAGAGAGACAGGCCATTCCTAGACATACACTTGATTTCCTGCTTTGGTGCTCTCCTAAAGATAGACCTCCAGTTATGGTCCCCACACTCTCTAATGAACTGGCCCTTTGGGATAAAATCAAACTGACACCCTCCTTGATCTCATCGATCAAACCCCTAGCACATTTATTTAGTAATCCAGACTAAACCGGGAATAAGTGCACATCTGTTCTGCAAACTTATTTAAAGTCTGTGTGTCACTTTAAATGAAACCGTGAATAAGTGCACATCTGTTCTGCAAAATTATTTAAAGTCTGTGTGTCACTTTAAATGAAACCGTGAATAAGTGCACATCTGTTCTGCTAAATTATTTAAAGTCTGTGTGTCACTTTAAATGAAACCGTGAATGAGTGCACATCTGTTCTGCAAAATTATTTAAAGTCTGTGTGTCACTTTAAATGAAACCGTGAATAAGTGCACATCTGTTCTTCACACATCTGTGTAGTCTGTGTCACTTTTATTATAGCCGCTAATAAGTCAACATCTGTTCTTCACACATCTGTTTAGTCTGTGTCACTTTTATTATAGCCGCTAATAAGTCATCATCTGTTCTTCACACAGAACAGATGTTCTGCACCAGAAATCTGTTCTTCACATAGAACATCTTCTGGGATCAAGTCTTAGCATACATTCTGAACATCACCCACCTACAAATTCCTAAATATCTTCTGATCCTAGTTTTTGGATACTGGGACCCACCAACTCTTAAACTCATAACAGGATCTTTAATGACTTACAGCAAGTGGATCCGGACAACTCTAATAGTTGCATAAAGGAACATCCTCCAAAACTGGGTAAGGCCTTCCAAGTCGTCTATAACTGCCATCAAAAAGGAGCTTCTTCATTTGCTTTACAGGGAAAGGATCCTGGATCCACCCTTCCAGCAGATCTAAATTCTACAAAAAGATTGCAAACTTTTATCTCAGAAACTCTAACACAAAAAGAGTCAGAATCGCTTGATAAATCCCCATACAAATATTATGACAATCTTAAGAATCTTTATGATCCTAGAAGCATATCTTCTCGAAGCCTTATATATTCAATAATGAAATTTCCTTGTAAAGATGAGGTACCTCATTTTAACCACACCCCTTACAAAAGTGATAGTAGTAGGATACTGATCTATGAGTGGCCATGGGGTCCATCCAACCCTAACCTTATGGTGACTAAATTGTTGATGTTATTATCGATGTTATTCATGGTTAAGGTATTGGCATATATATAAGGGATTTACTACCCATGTCCCACTCCACGTGGATGACGGGAGAAGGGATACAGGCAAATATTTCCTTATGCAAACCCCTCTCCAAATCATATAGTGTTAAGCAGCTCCCCTTTATGTTTGTCTCCACCCCCTTTCCTTAAATCTATACTACAAGATACATTGTTGGTTATTTTTGTTATAACAGTAATCACCTTGCTATGGATAAGTATTGTATCACATATTATTACTATTGCTGAAAAAATTGTCAATAATTGTACATCTGTAAAGACTTTTCTTAAATATCTCAATAAAGTCTTGAAAAAAAAAGACTAACCTTCTTGGGGGGGTGTGGCGACCGCTGGAGCTACAGGCTGTATGAGCTGCATGAGAGGGCTCTCTACTAAGATCAGGGACTGCTGCAGATCAAGGGACCTCTGGGCACATCAGACACCTCAGCTCCCTGCCTGATCACATGTTGCACCTGCTGACATGCCTCAGAGATGCTGGGACTTTCTGATAAGCTCGCATTTGTACCATCAATATAATACACTGGACTTTCCCCAGCTGAAAAAACTGACAGTCATATCTGCTAGTCTCCGCCAAGATGGCAGCTGCACACGCTCAGCTCTTCCAGCTGGTGGAGCTCTAGCAGCCAGAGCATGTACCAACCCCATGGCTGTTCCTTTGTCCACAGTAAAGCTGCAGGTGTCAGCTATGGGTTCTCTACCACATCATCCAGAAGCCCAGCAAAATCAAGGCCAAGACAGGAATCAGAGAAGAGAAATGGAGATGCAGAGGTGAGCGAGACATTTCCACAGCACACTATTGATACTGGCCCTACTGACCCAATAGCATCTTTTACCACCAGTGGCAAACCCATCTCTGACACCAGACTGAAAGGGATGTTGTTGTCCCTTAGGGCATCTCTGCACACTGACTTGTTGTCAGGGATACATCAGTGCAGAGCTGAAGTGCAAGAATTGAGTGACAGAATGGGCCAAGTAGAGGAGCAGATGTCTGAATTTGCTACCTCTTTTAATACAATGGTTGATGCCCATTAGGCTCATACTGAGGCGTTACACTGAATAAAATCTAAACTGACAGATTTAGAGGATTGGTCTAGATGAAACAATCTCAAGGTGCATGGTATCCCTGAATCTGTCACTAAATCTCAACTGCTGCACTTCATGAGAGTTGTTTTCCTTCCTGCAGTACCTAACATTTCTTCAGCCGACCTCATAATCAATCAGATTCATCGTATCCCGAAACTGCCACACCTCCCGGCGGAAGTTCCCAGAGATGTACTTCACAGGGTACATTTTTCCAGGTAAAGGAGAAATTGCTTGATAAATAGGTAAAATGTTATAAACAGAATAAACGTGGTCAAAACATAGCCAGGGTTCGGTAACCAGAGCGAATAGCCAGAGCAAGCGAGTGAAACAGGAGTCCAGAGATCAGCAAGGTCAAACAGGGGTGCCCCCTGTCCCCAATAATTTTTGCATTGGTCATGGAGCCTCTGGCAGAGAGGATTAGGTCCAACCCAAATATAAGGGGCATACCCTCTCAAGATTCCCAACATGTCATCTCACTGTTTGCAGATTCTCTCTATCACAGAACCAGACCAATCACTGCCAGAGATCCATAATACTCTCCAGCACTTCAGCAACATAGCTTACTACAAAATTAACGCTTCCAAATCTCACATACTAAGCATAGCCATAAACCGAAAAATGAAATCAGACCACATTCATAAATTCCCTTATTGCTGGTCAGACAACCCTCTGACATACTTAGGCATTAAGTTAACATTTCCAATCAAGAACCTATATAAGGTGAACTTCGAACCTCTAATCTCAGAAATACAAAGAGAAATTGCCAGAATGAAATCCCATTACTTATCTTGGTCAGGTAGACTAGCCGCATACAAAATGCAGCGACAAGTCACCAGGCCCAGGCGGCTTTACTAATGATTACTTTAAAGTCTTTAAGTCTTCCTTACCTCCTAAGATTATTCCAAGACACTTCTTCCTCTACTTCTCTCCCAGAAGAAATGCTCCTAGCTCATACAGTCACCCTTCCCAAACTGGCTCACTGACTAATTTTCACCCCAACTCATTAGATAATGTAGATGTAAGGATTTATGCTAAACTATTAGCATGGCGGTTGTCCAAAGTATTACCATCTCTAATAAAACCAGACCAAATGAGTTTTATGAGTGTCAGGCAAGCCTCTGATGCAAACAGGGGGGTCCTGAACCTAATTCAACATGCTGAACTGTCCAAGGAGCCTTCTTTGCTTCTATCTATAAATGCAGAGAAGGCATTTGATAGAATACATTGGCGCTATATATCAATGGTGCTGGAAAAATTTGGATTCCATGGGTCCACCCTGGCAGTTATATTGGTGTTATTCTCTACTCTGTCAGCCCAAGTATTCACTTCTGGACTGCTTTCTAAGCCTTTTCACATCACAAATGGGACCAGGCAGGTATGATAGAACCGCTTGCCAAAACTATCCATTCATATCCACACATTTCAGGCTTCAGGATGCAAGGAAAGTTATATGTAATAAGTCTTTTTGCAGACAATTTTATCTTATCTATAGCTAATCTGCTGATCTTCCTTCCCTTCATACACCAGGTACTGATCGCCTTTAGTACCGTGTCCTACTACAAAGTTAACTTCACTAAGTCCTTGATTTTAGACCTATGGGTAAATAAACACACAAAAACCCACCAAGAGGCCACACTCCCATATGTCTGGACAATAGATAGTATTCTTTATCTTGCAATCACTCTAACCCCCTCTGCCCTATTCCTAGCAGAAGCCAACTTTAAACCATTACTAACCAAAATCCACCAAGATCTGTCAAAAGCCGCTTATAAGAAGAATAGCTGCATTTAAGATGACGGCACTTCTGCAGCTCTTATATCTCTTTTTCACTCTGTCCAACCCTCTTCCCTCCACTTATCTTTCATCCTTCCATGGCCCTTTTTAGGCAATATGTCTGGCAGGGCAAGCGCCCAAAGTGAGCCTGGTCACATCTGATCAAACACAAAAGTGCTTGGGGCTTTGGCATGGTAGACTTGGAAGATTAGTACCTGGCTACTCAGTTATCACACATCAAACACTGGTTCACCCCTTCTCTAGACATTTGATGGGTCCAAGCTGAGACAGCAGTAGTAAAGCTACATTGATTATTCACTCTGTTAACCACTTGCCAACCAGCCACCGTCATTTCATTCAGCTCATTCCTGCGAATCGCCGTCATGATACGTCGCTTTCAGGAACGTGTGGTGTCCACCAGCCACCCGTGATCGCTCCCAAGACAGGCAGAATAGGGATCTGTGAGTGTAAATAAACCAGATCCCCATTCTGACAGGGGAGTTGAGAGAGGTCATCTGTTCCCAGTGATAGTGAACAACAATCTCTCCTCCTCCAGTCAGCCCAGACCCCACACAGTTAGAAATACCACAGAGGGAACACATGTAACCCTTTGATCGCCCCTTGTGTTAACCCCTTCCCTGCCAGTGACATTTACACAGTAAGCACCCCCAGGAGTCAAAAAAGATTGGCTTCACATAGAAAGGAAGCAAGAGTTTAACTATGGGAGGACTTTTAGTGAGAAGAGTCCAAGCATTTGTCAGTAATGGAGTTAAAATCCCATTGAACTGAAAGAACTTTTTTCATCAGGGCTTTTATGAATTTTAGCTGGCCCGTGTTAGGAGCGTATAGATTCACTAATGTGTAAGTCACATTATTGGTATCGCATACCAAGATTGAGCACTTTTTGCGATTCAGCACGGTGTCACTTTAACTGACAATTGCGCGGTCCTATGACGTAGTACCCAAAGAAAATTGATATCCTTTTTTTCCCCACAAATAGAGCTTTTTGTTGGTGGTATTTGATCACCTGTGCAGTTTTTATTTTTTTGCTTAATGAACAAAATACAGTGACAATTTTGAAAAAAAAAAAACTATACTTTTTGCTATAATACATATCCAAAAAAAAAACAAATTTCTTCCTCAGTTAAGGCCGATATATATATTCTCCATAACATTTTTGGTAAAAAAAAATGCAAAAGGTGTATATTGATTGGGTTGTGCAAAATATATTGCATCTACAAACTATGGGAATAGATTTATGGCATTTTTAATATATTTTTTTTACTAGTAATGGCAGTGATCTACGACTTTTCTCGGGGATGCAACATTGCGGCAGACAGATCGCTCACTTTTGACACTGTTTTGGGATCAGTGACATTTATACAGCGGTCAGATCTAAAAATAGCCACTGATTACTGTATAAATGTCACTGGGAGGGAAGGGGTTAAATTGTAGGAGGCGATCAAGGGGTTAATTGTGTTCTCTCAGCGTGTTCTAACTGTGTGGAGGCTGGGCTGGCAGAGGCATGACAGATTTACTTGTTTCCGATCACTGGGATCAGTAGATTTGTTACATGTCCCCTGACAGAACAGAGATGTTTACATTGGCAGATTTCCATTCTGCCCCTGTGCCAGCAGACATCGAGTTGGCCCGACCCACGGGCATGCCCATGAGGCGTGCAGACCACAACTGCGGCTGCCTGAGCCACCATACAGCTATGGCAATTCACGCAGCAGTGCCAACCTGCCACCGTATTATGATGGCAGCCGGTCGGCAACTGGTTAAAAATCTGCTGTGAGAGCCAGCTACTTGTGAATGTAAGTGAAATGCCACTAAGTTTTTGATCACCACTAGCATCCCATTCTTCTTAACTGCAGCATTTGCGAAATATATGTGCAGGAAGGATTTACGGGAACATTTCAGAGAGTTTAGGGATTTAACCACCTCAATACTGAGCACTTTCATCCACTTCCTTCCCAGACCAATTTTCAGCTTTCAGTGCTCTCACACTTTAAATGACAATTACTTAGTCATGCTAAATTGTACCCAAATTAAATTTTTATAATTTTTTCACACAAATAGAGATTTCTTTTGGTGGTATTTATTCACCATTTTTTAATTATTTTTTGCAATATAAGCAAAAAAATAGTGAAAATTGTGAAAAAAAACCCAATATTTTATACTTTCTGTTTTAATTATTGTCCAATAAAATCAAATTTCATCATAAAATTTGGTCCAGAATGTATTCTGCTACATGTCTTTGGTAAAATAAAAATCCTAATAAGTGTATGATAGTTGGTTTGTGTGAAAGTTATAGAGTCTACAAGCTATGCTACGTATCATCAAAAATGAATCGATTTTGATGTACTGATGGCCTATCTCATTTATTTTTTTTTAAGCAATACTTTTTTATTGATTTTGTATCCAGAAATATTGCATACAGACAATACAGCTTATGAACAGGGAGTCACAGCGGGTTACAGAATCAGTAGTATGACAAACGTGACTAATAATATAATAAAAGTTGCATAAAATGTGAATAGCAAGAAATAAATCTTTATTTATAACAGGTGGAAAAAATTATGTGGAATGGACACCCTAAAGGTGCTGACAAAAAGTGCTGAGTGCTCCAGGTGTACTGTGCAAGGTAAACAAATATTTCATACAAATAATTAAAGTCCAAAAAAGTCTATATAATTGTCAAAAAAAGTGCTAGGTGCTGCCAATATATGAGTGCATAGTAAACAAATGCTTCATGCAATAAAAATAAAAATAAAAAATAAATAAAAAATATATATAAATAAAAATCTAGAAAAAAAAGGGGGACCTTGTATATTCAATGCCAATAATGGTTTGGTCATTGATGATCTTCCTTCAGTGTAAACTTCTGTGATCCTTCTTATCAAATGTGCAAATAACAAGCTAGCAAAGTGCAAGGTGCTCCCTCCACCAGGTGAAATGGACTCTCACCTTAATTGGCGACTCCCACTCGGGTCAAATCAGGCTTATGGTATGGCTTTTTCTCTTGTTGGAACAAGGCCACTTTGAATAAACCAAGGAGTGCTAACCGCACTTAATAAATAAAATCAAAGTGCTAATCGCACGAAGTATAAAAACACACGTGTTAATCACATCAATTTCAAGATGTCAAAATGTGCTTATCGCACAGATGCTGAAATAACATTGCTAGTCGCATCAGAGAGATAAATAACCTGGTGCTAATCGCACAGGGTTTAGGAGCAAATTCCTTCCACTATAAAAACACTTAGTGCCGGAAAACATCAACATAAACTCACTGCGGAAAACTTCACTGGTATAAATAATTAAAAATTCAACCGTGGCTCCCAGGTAAGCATGAAAAAAATGAAGAAAATTTCATAGTGCAATATGTACAGCAACTTATGAATAAACCATGCCGCCCCTTCAGAAAATTACTCACATTTTATTAAAATTTCAACAGCATAAAACCAGTAAAAGATAATCTCACGTAAGTTACAGGATACCACCGCCAGGCTCTGCCTCTACATGTTACGCCAGCTGCTGTCGTGGCTTCAAGCCGAGCAGGTGCAATGGGGTGGAATTTATAAGTGTATTGAGTGAATATTAATTGCAGCTGATTGCATAGGTGTATGGAATGAGGGTTGATTGCAGCTGATTGTATTGTTTAAAAACTGCGCCTACGTCGCCCATAGGACGGTATTGGTGTCTCCATAGTGATCCACGTTGTTAATACTGTGGATATCGCCGCCGAATGCATTATGCCGCTTGCGCATGTGCAGTAACGGCAATCGCGGCCATTTTGTTGAAGCCCATAAATAAATGGAATAAACGAAGGAGTGCTATATCTGATATGTACACCTACATAGCACCATCCTATTAGGTGATTGAGTGCCAAACTGATTGAAGGGTGATAAACTATTTACATGTGTGTGTTATGCAGGATGTAATTCTGATATACACCGAAGAAAACTGTATACGGCCGGCAGCTATTTTATTGTGTGTAATATCACGGGGCAGACAATATATCTGACCTCCATATATAATCTTTTTGCTAGGTTCCCTTCTCATTGTTTTATAACTGAAGGGGTTTTTTAAATATAATATTTTTTTTTTATTAACCAATGTATTTCATTAATATCAATATATTTTTTTGATTATTTAGTATATTTGATCTATTGTTAATCCGGATGTGTCTCTACATTTTACATTTACCATATTTACTATCACATGTACCTATTTGACTCTGCGGCATATATTATTAATTTTCTTCTTAATAAAAGCATTGAGCCCCATGAAGTCGGCACAATTAGTGTTGAGCGAACCCGGACTATTACGTTCGGGTCCGTACCGAACTTTTGGGTGTCCGGGACCCGGACCCGAACACGGACATTTCAAAAAACGTTCGGGTTCGGTCCGGGGTTCTGGTATTTTACTCCACGTGTTGAGAAGCTGCAGGGCAGCCAATCAACAAGCGTTTCACTGGTTTGCCCTTAGAAGCCATCACAGCCATGCCTACTAATGGCATGGCTGTGATTGGCCAGTGCATCTTGTGACCCAGCTTCTTTATAAGCTGGAGTCACTTGATGCTCTTGGGTTAGCTGTAGGTAGAGGTAGCTGACGGCGTCAGGGAGAGATTAGAGACATTTTAACAACATCTGATCCTGCATCCTGAGATAGATTACTTTACTACTGCTGTGCTGTTGCTCTGAGGAGAGATAGCAGAAATTTGAGATTTCACATACCGCTGCTTTGAGTTGCAGATCAAACTCTGCATAAAACAATGATCGCTACGATCGCGCTCAATGATCAGATTGTTGGAGGAATTTGAGATTTCAAATACTGCTGCTTAGAGTTGGAGATTGCAGAATAAACTCTGCCTAACGCAATGATTGTTACGATCGTACACAACGATCAGATTGTTGGAGTAATTTGAGATTTCACATACTGCTGCTTTGAGTGACACATTGCAGATAAAACCCTGCCTAACACCACAATGATCGTTACGTTCGTACACAACGATTAGATTGTGGGATCCTACACAACGATCAGATTGTGGGAGTAATTTGAGATTTCACATACTGCTGCTTTGAGCGATCTGACTTTACTAGGTAGAGGCTTCTGCTTAGAGGGACATATTCTTGTTCAAAAACCATTGCCTACTCCTATAGGGCCAGGTTACAGCTGTTGCTGTAAGTGACACATTATTGTTGAAAAATCATCTCCTAGTTCTAAAGGGAGAGTTTCCAGCTGTTGCTTAGAGGGACAGACGTTACCAAAAACTTGTTCTTAGACAGGGAGATTCGTTGTCGACCTTTGAGAGGGAAA
>BLSH010029165.1:782548-794707 GCA_018402905.1 Glandirana rugosa
AAAAATAAGTAAAACATAGGTCTTTATAACGTATGTCTGTTATGTCGAATACTTGTCCCTCAGGGTCACCCAATGTCTTAGTCACCATACTGTTTGGACTGATTATTATATTATTTTCAACGTATTTTACACTTATCGTTCTTTATTTAGGAATAAATATTGTCCACCTTTTTTGCTACACCTTACCTGTGGGATTTCCACGACTGTTTTTCACGACTCACGAGGTCCACATGACACGTTCCATTTGTTTATAAAGTATTTTTACATGTTTGTAGGTCTCATCCTAGGAAGTCAAGTATACCCCGTAAAAAGCGAGGGAAGCCCCATACCGCCTTTCCTCCTATGGCGATATAGGGTACTTTGGGAAAACCTGAAGCCGGAGCTGCCCCATATGAACTGAAGGATCCTACTCTGGATGTTTGTACATTTTTATGAAATATTTGTTTACCTTGCACAGTACACCTGGAGCACTCAGCACTTTTTGTCAGCACCTTTAGGGTGTCCATTCCACATCGTTTTTTCCACCTGTTATAAATAAGGATTTATTTCTTGCTATTCACATTTTATGCAACTTTTATTATATTATTAGTCAGGTTTGTCATACCACTGATTCTGTAACCCACTGGGACTCCCTGTTCATAAGCTGTATTGTCTGTATGCAATATTTCTGGATACAAAATGAATAAAAAAGTATTGCTTAAAAAAAAATAAATGAGATAGGCTATTCACATTTTATGCAACATTTTATTATATTATTAATCACGTCTACTTTTATAATATTTATTGTGTATCTAGTTATTGATTTATTCTTCAACTGGTAGGGCATCCACACCAGTTTAATTCTTAATATATTTGCTAGTGTGACACACATTCAGTGGAAGCAGCAACCAGGCAACATACATCATAGCAGCGCATACCACGTTTTTCTTTTCTTTCTATTAGTAGTATGACAAACATCTCTCTCCAACAGTCATAAGCATAGGGTGTTTAGTTTGATTATTTGTAGCCACTGTCCGCGTGGCATCTCCTCCCATGCCACCCCAATGGGAACTCGCTGTGGCAGGGGGGGAAGCCTCCGCGGTGCCCACCATCATGCCCTTCTACGAATCTGGATAGATATAATAGTAACTAAATTGTCTCATAACAAGGTGAACTAGAGGTACACTTTTAAGTCTGAGAGCTGTTCTTGATCTATTCTCATTGGGGGTTGGGGAGGTCGGAAGCATTGAACTTGGAAGTCCATATGGACCAATGTTTATCAAAAGTTTTACATGTCAATGAGTTGAGTGCTAGGTCACTTTCATGTAGATGGTTAGTTTGTACTGTATGCCATACTTCGGTTATGTTCGGGGAATCTTGGGTTTTCCATCTTTTTAAAATTGAGTTACGAGCTGCTAATAGAATCTTTGTTACCGTGTGTTTCATTTCTATGGGGAATAGGTCTATTCCCAGGTTGAGGATTGTGAGGCCTGGGTCCGGTTTGCATAAGATGTCTGTGATTGAGGATATCAGTGTGAAGGTTTGTTTCCAAAAGCTAGTTAGGCTTGGGCATTCCCATATGATATGTAGAAGGTTCCCTACTTTTCCACACTTTCTCCAGCATTGGGGGGGATAGACCGGGGGAAGAGTTGTGCTAGTTTGAAGGGGGTATAGTACCACCTGTGTATAAGTTTTAGCATCATCTCCCAATGGTTGCAACATTTGGAATATTTATATGTGGCTTGAAAAGCAAGGTGCCATTGGGTTAAGGAGATATTTTTGGTCTTTTTCCCACTTTGTCATGGGTGTGATTTTTTTGCGGCGTCATTTTGTTTATCAGTATATTGTAAAATACTGAAATGCCTTTCTTCTTGGGTAATGGGGCATTTAGAAAGTCCTATATTTCTGAGGATATATTAAGAGGTGGTATTGGATGTTTGGTCAGGAAGGATATAATTCAAATACAGGAGAATTGGGTACGCTCTGGGAGTGAGAACTCTTTTTTCAGGGGTTCCCAGCTTTTAATTTTGGAGTTGTAGATAAATTCTTGAATGTTGTGGATACCGTGTTCGTGGAGTGGTGCCCTGTACATAAAGGGTATTAGAGTTTCCAATACTTTGATAGAGAGCATGGGAAGGGGGATTGCGGATGTTTGCTTTGTGTGGTTAAGGAGGTTCCTCCAGGCTTTGATTGAGGCGGTCATTGTGGGGGGTAGTGATGTGATGTCCCATTTATTCCAATCGTCTAGAAGTATTAGGGAAGTTAAATCATTTGTGGGAGATGACAGTTCTATGTCCACCTATAGGGGTCTAGTTCTAGGGTTGAACCAGTGTTTCAGTTGGTCCAGTATGGCTGCCTGGTGGTAGTCTTGAATGTCTGCTAGCCCCATGCCTCCCATTGATTTGTGTTTGATTAGGTTAACACGTGCACATCTGGGTTTCTTGTTGTTCCATATAAATTAGTTTAGGATTTTGTCTAATTGTCTCATGTGTTTTTGTGGGACCTGGTCTGGGAGCACTCTGAAGTAGTAGAGCAGTTGGGGTAGGATTATCATTTTGAGAGCCGCTGAATGCCCTGCCCATGTCAGTTCTTTTTGTGCCAGTTGTTGAAGAAGGGATTGAGTTTGTTTGATCAGTGGAGTGTAATTTGTGTTTGTCAAGGATTCTAAAGAAGCTGTCAGGGTTATCCCCAGGTAGGGTATGCCCTTGGAGTTCCATAACAAATTCGTGCAGGAATGGCGCTGTCTCTATTATCTGTACCTCCTACAAAAGGATATATATGTATGTAAACAAACCGACTTTAAAATATGTATTAGGGAACAATTAAAAGCTCACAACTTCTAATTGGTTAATTGATATTCAACAGAGGCAGTTTCGTTGGGAAGTAATAATGATCACCTTTCCCTAATTGCATATACCCCACTTAAAATGTATACTAAATATTGAAAAAATGTGTTTCGTGCCCAGTAAAAAAAATTGTGAATATTAATGTCCATATATGTCCATATATGGGTATACATATACCAGATGAGAATAAATATAAGTATTATAAAGTGTAAAATTCCAAAGTGAAAAATTCCAAAGATGAAAAAAATAAAATCTAATGACATTCCTTCAGTTTATCGTGAAAAAAATCAATGTTAGAAGTCCAAATAGTATGTGCAATAAAGTGACTTTTGTGCTCTTATATCCACTTGTGAGAAAGAGGGGTGACTTCCACTCGTGCTCCCCCTGATGTGCCCCCACTTACCGGATCCTCCTTACCCCTACAGGGGTAGTGCGCCTTGGGTAAATGGGTTCTTTGTGTCTTGTAACGGCTCCCTTTTCCTTTGTAGTCCCGCGACAATCCTCACTATTCCTTCAATCCTTGGAAAGTGTTACCAAAAAAGCCCAATCCGATCCACTTACACAAGCCTCCACTCACACTTTTTTTTTCTTAAAGTTTTTATTGAGAAGAAATGTACATACAGGAAAAAAATAATGACATGTTGTACATACAGAAACACTTTGGATGAATATAATTTTGCTAATAAAAAAGATACAAAAAAGAGAGTTGAATAGGCAAAAATACAGAACAATGGACATGTAAAGGCACAACAGGCTCTTTAACCAGGTTGAGTATCTTACGGTTACTAATAGATAGGAGGGGTAGAAATACCAAGGATGGATGGGATATAGGGAAGTTATGATTTAAATTTAAATGGGATTTATAGACACGTGTGTTTTGAGTTGGAAGATAATTCTACTCTGATTCTGTTTAGAGGAAGTCAAGGCATGCAGTTCACCTGCGTCATGTTAAACTTAATATATGAAGGTATATGGGCATGAGACTTTTAAGTATTCTACACTGTTTGGGAGAAGATAATTTGGCGGGAAGTTTATTGGTAGGGAGGAGGAGGAAAAGGAGGGGGGAAAGAGAGAGAAGAGAAAGAAAAAAAGGAGGGGTGTTGTTCAATGGGTAGTCATGCGAGGATTTGAATTTTTGCCAATTGAACCAAGTCGCTGTAAATTTAGTGAGGGTTTTGTGTGAAATGCTTGTACGTTCTTTGATTTTTTTCAGTGTTATTAATTCTGCGGAACCATTCCTCTCTCGTTGGAATGTTTAGGGATTGCCAGTGGTATGGAATACATTGTTTAGCTGTTTTAATCATAAACATTATTATAGATTTATTATAACGTTCCTTTGGGATATTGGAAAGGTGAAGCAAATATGTGGCAGGGGAAAATTCCAGCATCTCCGCTGTAACTTGGTGGATGGTGTTATGAACGATCTTCCAAAACTTTTGGATTTGGGGGCATGACCACCAGATATGAAAAAAAGATCCCATGCCATCCTTACATCACCAGCATTTTTTTTAAATGGTATTTGAGAATTTCCGGTGTTCTATACCATCTAGACATGATTTTGAAACTGCACTCCTGAGTAGCCACATTAAGAGATCCTTTGTGGGTGTAGGTACATATGAGTTCCCATTCCTCTGGTGATAGAGACCTTTTGAGGTCTTGTTCCCAGGCTCTGCAAGCAGAGTCCGAGAATGCTGAGAGGTTCTCAAATGTAGAAGACTACAGAGTGGAGATGATGTGTCTTTGGGGAGACTTTTTAGAACAGAGGTCTTCAAGGGTGGATGTTTTCCGAGTCCATAACGGAATGTTGGAGGAATTATGTAAGAAATTCCTGACCTGCAAGTAAGTCCAACATGGGATATGGTTGAACGCCCCTCTTGTATAGAAATGTGACGCTAGAATGTCTCTGTGGGGCCAAATGTTTAGGAGGAAGTTTTTGTCCAGGCCTGGTGGGAAGTCTGGGTTCCCTCTCAGGGGGGTTAAAGGGCTGATCCATGGTTTAGGGTTGGAGCTTTTACTTGAACTATGAAAGGTAAGGTAGGGCCAATAAATGGGTGTTGTTTATTTTGAGGAGTTATATGTTGGGGATGTATCCATGGTAAGTTTCTTAGATTTTGTGGTGAAGTGAGTTGTTCGAGAATGACCTAGTCCTTAATAGAACCGTGTAAGTTCTAATCCACGATACGGATAAGCAGAGCTGCTAGGTGATACTTGCGGAGATCAGGGAGGGCAATCCCGCCTCTATGTTTTGGAAGGGTTAGTTTGTCATATCTAATTCTGGGTTGCTTGTTACGCCAGATAAAAGGAGAGCAAAGCTGGCGGAAGTTATTGAAACAGGATATAGGAATCTTAATGGGAATTGTTTGGAAAAGATATAGGAAACGGGGGATGATTGTCATTTTAATTAGAGATGCTGTACCGAACCATGAAACATTGAGTATGTTCCATCTCTTTAGATCTTCTTTGGTCTCTTTTAGAATTGGAGTGAGGTTTAATTGGAAGAGGTTGGAAAGAGTATGTGGTAGTTTAATTCCCAAGTAGGTAATGTAGTCTTTGGCCCATTTAAAGGGAAAGTTGCTTTGGCAAAGGTGGACTGTTTCAGGGGAGAGGGTTATATTCAAGGCAGATGATTTAGAGTGATTAATTTTTAGATTTGAAATTTGGTGGAAAAAATCTAAATCTTTTATCAGGTTTGGAATAGAGATAATTGGCTCTGAGAGGAAGAGAAGGAGATCGTCGGTGAAGGCCGCTATTTTGAATGAGCGTTCTGCAATGGTAATCCCCTTTATATTGGGATTGAGGCAAATTTTGTTAAGGAGGGGCTCGAGGGACAAAACAAATAATATCGGGGAGAGCGGGCACCCTTGTCTAGTGCCATTTTTAAGTTGAAAGGCGTCCGACAGGTGGCCATTAACACACACTCTAGCAGTAGGGGAGGAGTAGAGGGCTTTAATATATGAAAGCATTAATTTGGGAATTCCCATGTGTCGGAGTACTGCATGCATATAATCCCAGGCCACCCTGTTGAACGTCTTTTCAGCATCTAGGGAGAGGAAAAATCCTTGTTTCTTATTCAAATTGAGCCAGTGATGAATATTTAATGCTTTGATGGTGTTGTCTCTGCCCTCTCTACCCGGAATAAATCCGACTTGGTCTAATGAGATTAGGGATGAAAGAAGAGGTAAGAGGCGATTGGCCAAGATCTTCACAAATATCTTTATGTCCACATTAATGAGAGATATGGGACGATTGATTGTTTGATACTTGGGAAGGGTCTTTGTCCTCTTTAGGGATAACGGCAATATGAGCTTCAAGAAAGTGTGGGGGAGCTCAGTTTTCAAGGCTGAGTGTGTGGAAGGAAGAGAGGTAACGGGGTTTGAGTATGTTCATGAATGTTTTATAGTACTATAGGGGGAGTCCATCTGGGCCAGGGGCTTTGCCTACTTTCATTTCTTTAACTGCTTTCACTAATTCCATTTCTGAAATGGGTGCATTTCATTTATCTGATACATCTTTGGAGATGGGAAAGATACCAAAGTCATCAAGGAACGTTTGACTAGAGCGGTTTCGTAGGTCTGATCCTACAGAGAATTTGGGGTTGGAGGGAATGTTATACAGTGAACGATAGTAGTTCTCGAATTGGAGGGCTATCTTGTCATTAGATGAGTGTATATCTCCGCGTTTGTCCTTTATGTGGTGAACTGTATCAGCTGACTTTTTGCTTTGTACCGCCTTAACTAGCAACCTGCCCCTTTTATTTCCCTGTTCGTAATAAATCTTATGCCGCAGGATATAGCGTCTTTTCACCTTTAAGTTTAGCTCCTCTAAGAGGAGTTGTCTTGCTGATAAAAGTTCCCCGTATGTTGCAATAGCTTGGTTTCTCTTGTGTGACGATTCTAGCTTGCTAATTTGTGACATTAAGGTAGAGATTTTTGTCTGATGGATTTTTTTATTTTGGGAGGCTATTTTTATAAATTCGCCCCGTACTACGCATTTGTGTGCTTCCCAAATGTTGAGAGGCGATGTGTCGGGTGTATCGTTTAGTGAAAAATAATCATGGAGGCATGAAGAGGTGTTGGAAGTTACTGCGGGGTCATTTAGTTAATTCTCCATGTTTTGGTCCTATTTATGATTTCTGGAAAGGTCAGGGTAGCAGTAATTGGATGGTGATCTGAGAAAGTCATGGGTTCAATTGTAGCGTTATGAAGAAGGGATAGGTCAGGTTGCGAGACAAAGAGGTAGTCTATCCTTGTGTATTTTTGGTGCAGGGGAGAGAAGAATGTGTAATCTTTCCCTTGTGGATTAAGAGTTCTCCAGGTATCATGCAACAGGAGACTCTAATTGTTTTTTAATTTGTCTTAGCTCTCTATATGGTAAGTAAGATGTACCAGAGGAGGTGTCAATAATGGGGTTCATGGGGACATTAAAGTCTCCCCCTAGTATGAGGATTCCTGTTGAAAATGTTGTCAGAAGGTCAGTTATCTGTCTAAAAAAGGCTACTTGTTTGGTATTGGGTGCATAGATATTGGCGATTGTGATGGGTAGGTTGTTAAAGGTGCCTTTAAGGAAAATGTATCTTCCCAATGGATCACTCAAGGAGTCCGTGATTTTGAATTGGGTATGTCTAGAAATTAGTATTGTGACTCCTTTCGATTTCGATTCTTTGTTGGTGGCGTGATATATCTTTGTGTAGTTCTTATCGGAGAGGCTGGGAATCTTCCCTTCAAGAAAATGGGTTTCCTGAATTAGAGCCACATTTGCTTTCAGCCTATGACATTCTCTTAATTGAGAGTGTTTCTCAGGGAGGTTTAGCCCTTTGGCATCAATAGAGACTACTTTCAACGAGAGAGGATTTTTGATCGTTATTGGAGATGTCATTATTGTTTATTGATGGTTTGCCCAGTCAACAATTGTGAGTAATAGATATAACAAACTTAATGTGTTCTGGTAGGGTGAAGAAAACTGAGCTTGAGTTCAACGGCTGGCAATTTGGTAGGTGGAATTAAATCTCAGAGAAAAGAGAACAAGAACAGGAAATGGGGGGTAGATAGGATAGAGAGATAGGATAGAAGAAGGAGGTGTCTGAAAGACGGTAAGAGTGGATGTCCGGAGGGAGAAGTAGACCAGCTAATCTTCCTATAGTTGTGGCAGGGAGAATGCTTAGATATGATATTTAGGTAAGTACGGTACTGTCAGGAGGGAAAGGGATCTCTCTCTGTGTGGGAGAGTGGTCTAGTTTTGAACGTGAGGAGGTGTGCACCTGCTGTGGTGGAGCTGGGGAGACCAGGTATGGTATGGAATCCTGTGTGGAGTTAGATCTGGGGTGGTCTTTAATGGTTTAAAGAGGAGGGAGTGTGTGGAATTGACTGTGAAGGGATTGTGGTGTGGTATTAGAATGGATAGCTGTCTCTCTATGGATGGTGTGTACTGGGTGCTAATAATGAGGGTGTGAAGATGATGATTATATAGGTGATACTCATTGGAAGAATTATAGTATCCTATGGGGATGAGGAGGCTTTTTATGTTATACACAGAAAAAAATAAAGAAGTAAACTCTAATTGATGTAGTGCATTATAGCCTGGAAGAGGGCAATCTGGTATAGGTTTGAAAAGTTAGAGAAAATCTTAAGTGTTAGTAAGTAATGCAGGAGGCTGTAATGAAGCTGTAACATATTATCCATTGTTTATGCCTCTTCGTTGCTAAGTCGTCTGTAGGGGGAGCGAGGGATCCCCGCGTTATACCTCCCAACGAGGAGCAAGGGACCCACAATGACACTCCCCCCCTAGAGATGTCTAAGGAAGCAAAGTAAGCCACAAGTTGAATGAGGTAACCTGAGTCAAGAACACAAAGAGAAAAAAAAAAACTCAAACCGAACAGAACCAAAACGTAACTTACATTTGAAGCTTCTAAAGAGCTTGGATGGTCGCTCTTGATGGGGCTTTGTGAACGGAGCCCTGAAGCTTGGGATCTAAGATAACAATGGTTAGAGAGAACACAGATAAAATGCAGAAAGTACCTTAATGGGTTAAAGAAGACACAATAATAACCGTACATTCGGTAAGGTGTAAGACTCGGAACCATCTGGCTGGTTAAAGCTTACACTGGGTGTACCATTTATATCATAATAACAGTTTATGATTATTAAGAGGAGACTTAGATTAATATCAGTGTAACTGTGGTATTATAGAGAACCTGTGATAATGAAGAAAGTTTGGTCAAAAAAGCATTTGATTCGGATTGGAGCTGGTGCTTTCTGCAGTTGGACCATGGTTAGAGACTCATGTCTTAAGAGGACCCAAGCATTAGGTGAGCGCCTTAAAAGGCATTTAAATAGAGTAAAGAAGGGTGAAATCATGAAATCATATTGTCTCCCAGCCAGGAGGAAAAGATTAAACTCACCAGTGGGCTCATCAAGTATTATTGCCAAGAAAATAAGAGTACATTAGTCACTATACCAAGCTTATGAGTAGAAAGCTTTCTGGCCAGTCTTGTGGAATGGAACAGGATCGATGAGGAATGTTATTTAGAGGTTGAGCGACTTAATCATCCATTCGGTCTCTTCTACGTGAAGGGGATGAACCAGGGCTTCTTGGTGCTTCCTCTCTGCGGTTCTGGTGAAGAGGAGGTGTGTCAGAGTTTCTTCGGCGTCTGTCTCTGTGTCTTTGAGCTCTAGGGGTGGAGTTGATAGAGACTTCGATCCATGTTTCAGAAATGGAGAATGTGCTGTAGCATTCAGGTATTTCCGTGTATGGAATGTTGAGCGTTTCACAAAAAGCATGTAGATCATCGGGGGTTCTTAGGTGAGCCGAATGGCCTCTCCAGGTTGCCGACAGACAGAAGCGGAACTTCCATCTGTATGGAATACCTCTTGATCTGAGTTGCTCCAGCAGGGGGCGCAGGGCTCTTCTGTGGTTTAGGGTTATGGTGGAGAGGTCTTGGAACAGTTTGATCTCAGTACCATTAAAGAGCACTCTATTGCGATCTCTGGCTTTTCTAAGTATTGCTTCCTTTTGTGGGAAATTTACTAAGCAATATATGATGTCTCTAGGAGGGTCGGATTCCCTTCCTCTGGGTCTTAGTGCTCTGTGGATTCTCTCTATTTCAATGGGAGAGTCTGCGGGTCTTTCTAGAAGATCATTAAAAATCCCCACCACAGTCTGTTCGATGGTGTTGTTCAATAGTTTCAGGGAGTCCCCTGATGCGTATGTTGTGACGTCTTACTCAATTATCGAGGTCTTCCAGATGTCTGTGCATGTCGATTATGTGTGAGAGGTTCAAATCTGTGGATCTTTGGACTTGTCTTATGGCGTCAGCATGGCGGGTTGTTGTTTGTTCCACCGCTCCCATCCTCATGGAGACTGCATGCAAATCAGCCCTGAGGTCAGATATGGAAGCTGTCAGGGTGGCTTTTATGTCTGTCGCCACTGCTTGTAGGTTATTTAAACAGAGCGGGTTAGATATAGCAGGGTAAGTAGGCTTCTGCTGTGTACTCGCCTGGGCCTGAGAACCAGTCGGAGATTCGAATTCCATCTCTGTGGATGAGCGGTTGTCCCCTCCCGCAAGCCTGAACATTGCTGGGATGTTGCCAGGTGGTTGCGGTGGCTGTTCTTTGAGATTGCGGGAGGCTGTGGTAGAGTGGTCATTTTTCCCCATGGCTGAAGGAGGTTTAAAGGTGGGAAGGATTCCTGTGTTTGCTAATGAGGCTCCACAATGCAGGAGTGCTTCAGGCAGCCATCAACGTGCAGGGTTCGTTGTGACCCCCTTGATAAAGATGATTTTAAAGATTTTGATGGGTGGATGGGGGCCTGGGGAGCTGATCCAGATATTGCGGCCTAGTCACTGGTGAGGCCTCGGACTAAATTTGTGGATGGCGCAGAACTATGCACGGGCCTGTGTCTGATAGCTGTCCTGCTAGTGTGTGGGGGTGATGAGGGGTCTCCAGGTCCGTGCCTTGGGGTCCGGAGAGGAGTGAGAAGGCTGGATGGGTGCTGGGAGGCCGCCGAGGCTTCCACGTCAAAAGCCGTGGCCTAAATTTTGGGGCTTTGCGGAGGTCTGTTACGGACAATCAAAATATTTATACCAGTTTGTGTGGGGGGATGATGGAAGACCCCCTGGGTATGTGGGGATGCTCACCGAGGCTTGCTGAGGACGGATGGCTGGAGATAATCTCTGTTGCTCTGGAGCTCTCTCAAGATGCATCCGCCGTCCTCGGAGTCCAGACCACGCCCCCTAATGGTAGTTCTGTTACTCAGCTGATGGTGTCATGCACCCTCCGCCAGTAAGGTTGGATGAGTGGACAGCTCCACCAAATATGAAGGAACGATTCCACTTCTCCCTTGCAGTGCCAGCAGGTGTTAGGAATTGCGGTGGAGATTTTGTGTAAGAGGTCTGGCGTTCTATACCAGCGCGTCCTAAGTTTGCATCCATTTTCCTGTGCCGACACATTTAGCGAACCTAAAAAAATAGAAAATAGAAAACCTTTCCATGCGTTCTTCAGTTCTATAAAGGCAGGCAGGAGAACCCAGGATACCTGGGAACACATAGACAGCCAGAGATCTATCCAGCAACCCAAGGCAGCAGCCATGTTGAGATCCCACATCACTCACCACAGAGGCAGTGATTTTGAGACAAGCTGGAGCTACAGGTGTTGTAATCACAGCAGGGAAGCAGGAACCAGAGCATGGGAGAGAGCGTTCCTATTATACCAGGAAGTGGCTGATCTCAGCAATCTCCTGAGAGTTCCTGTGGGACTACAAGCCTCAGCCTGCCTGTTGTTTCACCAATTTGCCGCACAGCCCAAACCAGCAGTGTTTAACTGCTCTCTAGAGTCCGGTGTACACATGCAGTCATTTATACTGCTGAACTGAGACTCTGCCTGCCTGCTGTTTCACCAAATCGCTGCACAGCCCAAACCAGCAGTGTTTAACTGCTCTCTAGAGTCCGGTGTACACATGCAGTCATTTATACTGCTGAACTGAGACTCTGCCTGCCTGCTGTTTCACCAATTCGCTGCACAGCCCAAACCAGCAGTGTTTAACTGCGCTCTAGAGGTCCTTGTACACATGCAGTCATTTATACTGCTAACTTAGACCCAGCATCATGGGTACCACCACAAAGGGAGATTTACAGCCCAGACAGGGGGTCTTCTGAACTCAGGAGAGTGAATTAACCTGAGCAGGATCGCATGGACATTACAAGGTTTTGCAATAAGTCTCCTACTGTGCTTCTTCGTGTGTGTGTGTGTGTGTGTGTGTGTGTGTGTGTGTGTGTATGTATATATATATATATATATATATATATATATATACACACACACACATACATACATACATACAT
>BLSH010029165.1:794717-823661 GCA_018402905.1 Glandirana rugosa
AGGGTAAGACCAGTATATACGTTCACTTCGTCAAAGATCGACTATTAAGGGCCTTCCTCTTAAAGTGATCTGGGGTATGTGATATATATATATATATATATATATATATATATATATATATATATAGTTTTTTTTTTCTTAAGAGGCGTCCGGAGCGAGGACGAAAAAAGAACACTGCATATGGGCAGACAACAGCCTCTTATAGGCTTGGAAAGAGGCTGTCCTGAAGGGGTCAGAGAGGGGCAGAGCTGACCCATAGTAGGCTGACATCAGGAGGTCCAGGAAATAAAGGTGGATACGGTCCCATTCCCCCGTTTCAATCTCTCTCTCCGCTACTGCATTCCAATAAGAGTACTTTGGTTGGAGGAGTGCCGATATTACGTGACTTTGGGGAGATGTACGCGGACAAATCGATTCAAATAGTGTATGGGGTCTAGTGAAATTCTCCTTCCGGGAATTATCAGCTAGAAACTGCTTCACTTGCATATATGACCAGAATGGGAAGGATTTTGTAGTTGATGTTGCAGCTAAATCCCTTTGGCTCAAAAAGCCATCTTTGTGGAAAAAATGTCGTGCCTGCATTTCCTTAT
The DNA here is from genome assembly GCA_018402905.1 of Glandirana rugosa. Classification (NCBI taxonomy): domain Eukaryota; kingdom Metazoa; phylum Chordata; class Amphibia; order Anura; family Ranidae; genus Glandirana; species Glandirana rugosa. The sequence continues at coordinate 795,308 of BLSH010029165.1, forward strand.
GGGGCCATTCAGCTGATTAGAAAGAGGTAGAGAGGCCTAGGGGAAAGTCGGGATTGCCCTTAACAGGGGTTATAGGGGAAAGTCACAATGAGGTTGAGCGCACAGTACAAGATCTGTCAAATGGTGTTACAGTGACCCCAATGAGGGGATGGGATAAAGCCGTTGGTGAGATATGTTGTCTATTTAGCCAGGGGGCATACTTCAATGGTGTCCCTGAGATAAAGCTCTCGAGGCTCACCCAGCCCTTGCAGTGAGCGTGAACATTCCAGTCCACTATCCTCGCCAAGTGTGTCACTCAGTTATACCGTTGGAGGTCAGGTAGACCTATGCCACCATGTGCTTTTGGCAGTACAAGTTTGGCCCACGCTATTCTGGCAGGTTTATTGGCCCATAGGAATGTTCGACAGATTCAATTAAATTGTCCAAAAAAGGCAGGGGGCAAACGTATTGGTAATGTCTGAAGTTTGTACAGTAGCCGGGGCAGGATCATCATTTTAATCAGGGATGCACGTCCAAACCACAAGATAGAAGATCTATCCCATAGCTGGAGGTCTTGGCGGATATTTTGTAATTCAATTGAAAAATTACTGTTATACAGCTCTGAGAGTTTAGCTGGAAGTTGGATTCCCAGATATGTGATTGCATCCACTTTCCATTGGAAGGGAAAATTTCTTTGGCAGAGTTGTTGAGTAGCAATATTTACAAGTTATTTCTCACACACTGCATAGGCACCCTTGCAATTAGGACCCAAAACACATTCTGCTACTCATCATGAGTATGGCGATACCACGTGTGTGAGACATTTCCACAGCCTGGCCACATTCAGAGGCCCAACATGCAAGTAGCATCTTTAGGCATTCTAGGAGCATAAATTACACATCTAATATGACTACCTATCACACTTTTGAAGGCCCTGGAGCACCAGGACAATGGAAACGCCCACAAAATTCAAACCCCATTTTGGAAAGCAAACACCCCAACATATATTCTATGAGGCAGAATGAGTATTTTGAACATGTCATTTTGTTCTACAAGTTTTTGGAAGATGTGGACAGAAAATGAAAATGTGTTTTTTTATTTTACACAAAGTTGGCAAATTATAAGATTTTTCTAAGACATAGCATGTACATAGCAAAAATTACACCCCAAAATACATTCTGCTACTCATCCTGAGTATGGAGATAACACATGTATGTGGAAATTACACATCTAATTTCCTGACTAGTTATTACATTTTTAAGGCCCTAGAGCACCAGGACAATGGAATTACCCACAAAATTACCACATTGAACAGATGTTGATCACTGGACAGATGTGTGCAGATGTTGATCAATGGGACAGATGTGTGCAGATGTTGATCACTGGGGCAGATGTGTGCAGATGTTGATCACTGGGACAGATGTTGACCACTGGAACAGATGTACGCAGATGACAGATGTTGATCACTGGGACAGATGTGTGCAGATGACAGATGTTGATTACTGGGACAGATGTACGCAGATGCTAGATGTTGATTACTGGGACAGATGTGTACAGATGCTGATCACTGGGACAGATGTTGATCACTGGAACAGATGTGTGCAGATGTTGAGCGCTGGGACAGATCTTGATCACTGGGACAGATGTGTGCTGATGACAGCTGTTGATCACTGGGACATATGTTGATCACTGGGACAGATGTGCGCAGATGTTGTTCATTGGGATTGATATGTGCAGATGTTGATAACTGGGACTGATATGTTTTACTGTATGGGATTACTGTGTGGGGACACTTTATGGGGAAACTTGCTGTGTGATCAGTGTGTGTAACATTCTGTACATGCATAGATTCTTGCTGGTAACACAGACTGGCTCTTCTCCTCACTGACAGGCTCCATGTGAGGAGAAGCAGAGCTGATCAACTGACAGCCAGCTATGTTTACATCACACAATGTCTGTGATTGGACACAGCCATCATGTGATCAGAAGGGCCAATCACAGAGCCCTTCTGCCGATCGGAAAGGCGATGTGTGCGGGGGACATGAGCGTATCAGGATCACCCCGCTGCGTGGCCATGTGGGCTTGTTCTGAGGGATGTTCCTGAACCTCCACTCAGAATGGCGAAGTGCCCACCCAGCTGTTTATGTGCAGTAGCTGGGTGGGAAGAAGTTAAAATGAGTCTCGCACACAGAGCACATCTCCTTGCGTGTTCTTGGCATAATCTCATTGTAACCTTCTTTTGAATAGGCTGTTAAAGTGGTTGTAAACCGTCAAGTTACATTTTAGCTTATCACAATCTACATTGATAAGGCTAACGATCTGTTCCTGTAAAAGTCCACTTACATTTGCAGTCTCCTCACAATCCATCCAGCAATGTTTGATGACATCATCAGTTCATACGCAGTCCATACGTTCAGTCACGGCACCCTATGTTTGTCTCCTCGGCATACCTAGTCATTTCTATGCCCTGTAAATGACACAGCAGCAAGCATTGTGATAGTGTGCCCTTCTCCTCCGCTTCCTGGTTCTCCCCTTGTGAATGTATGACACATCACACAAGGGGAGTGAACCAGGGCATTACAGAGATGTCCATATGAGAGATAGAGGCTTGGATTAGACGCGATCGCGCATGCACAGCATTTTGGCAGGGGGAATAAAGGAAGGGCAGAAATTACATCCACACAAGAGCAATAGAACAACACTAAAGATGGAGCTGCTGATTCCCAGAAAAAGAAAACTTTAAAACTTTTATAAAAGTAAAAAAAAGGTATTTTTAACTGCTTGCTGACCAGACGCTGCAGTTGTACTGTGTGAGGTTGGCACAGCTGTGCAAATTGCCGACATTATGTGTTGGCCTCCTTAAAAGATATAGGGGATGCTGGAGCCGATGGGTGTGGCCATGATGTCCACCAGCTACCCATGATCGCTCCTCAGAGAGACAGAATGGGGATCTGTCAATGTAAACAGACAGATCTCCATTCTGTCAGGGAAGTAGAGAGAGATCTGCTGTTCCAAGTAATCCAGGACAACGATATATATCTATTCCCTGTCAGTCCATTCCCCCCACAGTTAGAAAAACCTCACTAGGACACACTTAACCCCTTGATTGCCCCTAGTGTTAACGCCTTCCCTGCCAATGACATTTATACAGTAATCAGTGGCTATTTTTAGCTCTGATCCCTGAAAAAATGTCAATGGTTCCAAAAAAGTGTCAAAAGTGACCGATCTGTCTGCCGCAATGTTGCATCCCCAAGAAAAATTGTAGATCGCCGCCATTACTAGTAAAAAAAATATTAAAAATGCCATAAATCTATTCCCATAGTTTGTACATGCGATAACTTTTGCGCAACCCAATCAATATACAACACTGGTTATACAATAGTGCTATCCCCTGTCTTGGCTTTTCGGTAGATGGTACAATCAAAACGCACCTCATCCCAAAAATAGAATGATTGTTTGGTTAGAGAGAGGTTCCTTGGTGGGATTATACAGTGCAGAGTGACAAAGGTTGACACATTGAAATGTATAAAAGTATCCAAATTTTATTTTGTACAAAACTCGTAAAAAAATTAGAGAAAATTTACAGCACATTAAAAGCATGTGGTCTCATTCATTTGGTTGGGGGTTACCCAGGTGGAGGTGTTAAGAGATTGAGTCATGGCTATCCCGACATGTTTCGCCTACCACAGGCTTCCTCAGGGGATTTAGTTGACAACCACCAATCACATGCTCTTAAACAATAAAGAAATATATATATATATATATATATATATATATATATAAGTAAATGAAAAATACATCACATCAAATACCATTTTGCAGATATCATTGAAATCACATATTATTAATGTATGATGTAAGGCCACTCTCCCTTATGGCTTACTGGCAGCCCCCCCAATGTGGTCAGCATACTTACCAGGGCAGGCACCATCCACAGGTATCAAAGGCCGATCAGCCCCAAGGCCAGAGAGGGACCTAGCATTCTGCAACTGCAGAGGATGCACACAGTCCAAGCTGGAATAAAAATATTAAAGGGTCTAGTATAAGAACCAACTATGTGACAAAGAAGTTTACATAAGTTAGACATAACATACAATCAAAAAAAAATTTATAGATCATGCCAGACCAAGTGTATGTGTGTGGCATGATAGGGATAGCATGTGTCATATTAATATGCAGATATGACTAATTAAAATGAAATAACGGCTCTTTTAAACTTACATGGACCACAAATATGTAAGAAATAAAGCTGGGACACTGTGTTGGCGAGTAACGGATGAACAATCCCAGAAATGGGCAATGAAAATTGCTGTCCAATCTATAAATAGAGCTGGAAATAGCCGACAATAAGATGGAGAAAATAAGCATATATTCCCAGAGTAGAGGTCAGGGATGATTCTTTATCACATAGAAAGTAAAAACAGAGCCACAGTAAAAGATTTACCACAATATACAGCTCTCAAGGTGCAGTTATAGAAGTCATAGATTACCTAGAAATAGCACAAATAAATGGCAAGGCTGCAGATTCTGCAAATCCCATGCCAACAAACAAATGCACTTAACATCAGTTAATTACTCATGGAGCCCATCCTCCATACACTAAGAGTATACACAAGTTGAGGCAAAGTTGAATTGGTAAGAAGAGAGAAAAGAAACATTGCAAAGCCTAACTGAAGTTACAATGTACTAGCCAACGCAATATGCTGTAAAAGAGGACTGCAAAAGCACTCTATAGCTCTGCCGAAAATCAAATATATAAGCAAATAATTACCTCAGGTAAAAGCCAAATATGTGTGTGCCCCCAGTCTCCAGAAAAAACAATAGCTGGAGACGCCGGCTTTATGCACCCTCCACTCGGCCGGCGTCTGAAGTCACCGGCCGAGTGCGGACGTGACTCATGACAGGCACATGCGCCTGTCCCGGGAGTCCCGCTGAGACTACGAGTCCCAAGCTGCCCTGCAGGGGATGGAGAGGAGGAGAGGCAAAAGACGTAGTTGCACAGCGTACACCAGAGGGCAACCAAACGCCTCCCTGAATCCAGCTACGGTGTGCGTAACCAGGGCAACAGGGCAAACAAGAACCCAGCAGGGAAGCAAATCCCTATTAGATGGATCAATTGACCCAGAACCAGGAGCAAACCTACCCCCGAATCTGGGATGGAAGCTGCACCAGCCAGGATGCAGACCCGCCAAGTGGATCAGAGATCCTAACATGGCAAAGGAGGGGGGGGGTAGTTGGAAGTGCCACAAGCCTAGGGATTAGAGCAGCACCACCATCTCTTACATCAATATTATGCTATAACATGGAACATATAATAAATACAAAAAACAATTTTGCATCTAAAGAAAAATAATAATAATGATACTAAAAAAGTAAATTGTCAACATATTAATGATTCAGAGCAACAAATCTTCAAAATAATTATATCAAATAAACACAGCAAACACTTGACACAGTACAAGCGTTGCAGACAGAACACTTAGTTCATACCACCCTAAGGATAATGACGGAACCAAGGAGGTGAGAGAAAGAGGGACAAGATGGGAAGCGACCAAGATTAATCCCTCATTTTTGATTCAAAAATGGTTTGAAACTCAAGGTTTCATTGAACCCAGAATATTGGGTAGCTTTGAGGTTATGAATCCAACATGATTCCAATTGTAGCAGTGCTGTATCAATGCTGCCATGCCTGGAATGTATAGGTAGATGTTTGAGAGCCGAAAACTTGATACACCCCAGATCAAAATCATGGTATAAGCCCACGTCTTGCTAACAAAGATTTGTTGCTCTGAATAATTAATATGTTGAGTATTTACTTTTTTTAGCATCGTTATTATTATTTTTCTTTAGATGCAAAATTGTTTTTTGTATTTATTATATGTTCCATGTTATAGCATATTATTGGTCAAGGCATACCATGTGTACTGTACGGACGCAAAGGGGTGTCACGTTTGGTAGGCACCCCTTTTCCCATGGCAGGTTGGCTTGCCCCCTCCGAGTGGTTCTGGGTCCATTGACACATCTAATAGGGACTTGCTTCCCTGCTGGGTTCTTGTTTCCCCTGCTGCCCTGGTTACGCACACCATAGCTGGATTCGGGGAGGCATTTGTTCGCCCTCTGGTGCATGCTGGGCGGCTTCGCCTTTCGCCTCTCCCCCTCTCTGCCCCCCACAGGGCAGCTTGGAACTCATAGTTTCAGCTGGACTCCCGGAACGGGCACATGAGCCTTTAATGAGTCACGTCTGCACTTGGCCGGTGATGTCAGACGCTGGCCGAGTGGAGGGTGCATAAAGCCGGCGTCTCCAGCTATTGTTTTTGCTGGAGACTGAGGGAGCTCACATATTTGGCTTTTACCTGAGGTAATTATTTCCTTATATATTTGAATTTCGGCAGAGCTATAGGGTGCTTTTGCAGTAGTATTTTACAGGATATTGTGTAGGCTAGTCTTGAACTCTTACATTGTAACTCCAGTTATGCTTTGCAATGTTTCTTTTCTCTCTTCTTACCATATTCAACTTTGCCTCAGTTCAACTTGTGTATACTCTTAGTGTATGGAGGATGGGCTCCATGAGTAACTAACTGATGTTATCACATATACTCGAGTATAAGCCGACCCGAATATAAGCCGAGGCACCTAATTTTACCACAAAAAACTGGGAAAACTTATTGACTTGAGTATAAGCCTAGGGTGGGAAATGCAGCAGCTACTGGTAAATTAAAAAAATAAAAATAGATGCCAATAAAATTACATTAATTGAGGCATCAGTAGGTTAAATTTTTTTGAATATTTATTTCAAAGAAAAACAGTAAACTAGCTCTGTAAGTGGAAAATAGGGTCAACAAGAGCAATATGGTATCAAAAATACTGTACGTTTAAAATTACAACAACCTTAGCGCAATCAGCAACCAAGCTAAAACACAAGAGCTAAAATCCTTCAAAACTGGAGTTCTCCTCCTCATCATCTGTATGTCCAAACAAAGCTTCAGCTGGTGTGAGGTTATCAGCATAGACATTGTCATCATCACTGAGTTCGCAGTCATCACCATCACATGCTGTCATTCTCATACAAAGTGCTGTCTTCACTGCCATCCATAGCATTACTAATGCCACATTTCTTGAAGGCGCGTTGCACCAGGTCTTCTGGAATCTGTTCCCATGCATCACGGACCCACTGTGCTATCAATTCTATGTCTGGCTTCCTCAGATTTCCAACTTTTGTCAGTTGAGCTTGACCAGATGACATCCATTTATGCCACATCTTTCGCACACGGTCTTTGAAAGGTTTATTTAAACACACATCTAGGAGCTGCAATACAGATGTAAGCCCACCTGGAATAACGGCCAAAGTAACTTGAGAAGACTTTGCCAATTTTTTATGTCATCAGATATGTGGGCTCTGAACATATCCCAAACTAGCAATGGTGTTTTTTTCTTTAAGGCTGCTGCTGGTTGTCCGTTCCAAATTTCTTTCAGCCATTTTTTTGTTCCGTCTTCATCCATCCAGCCTTTAATATGTACGCGCACTGTAATTCGTGGTGGGAATTTGACCTTTTTAGGCAAGGTCTTTCTTTTAAAAATAATGACAGGCCGCAGCTTAGTTCCGTTAGCCAAACATGACAGAAGGACTGTGAAATGTTTTTTTTTAATTTCCTGGTTCTTAGTAAAATAGTTTTGTCTCCCAAACTTGCCACAGTACTGTTGCTTGGAAGATCAAAGGTCATAGGCGTTTCATCCATATTCCCAATATCTCCCAGATCATAGTTATGGATCCTTCTTTGTTCTATGATGAATGAATGGAATGACATAATTTTGTTCTTTGCCGCAAACATAGGGCAAACCTATTCATGAAGCGGGTACACCATCCTGCTGACGCAACAAAATTTTCAATACATGGTGCTTTAAATTTTTCATCTTTAGCCATTTGAAGGGCACGTAAGTGAATTCCCATGCGTGTTACGCAGTAACCATTTTGACGACACTCCATAACCCATTTATGCAATTCAGTCTCTAGAGCCCCATATGAAGTTGTTAAACCACATCAAGCTTTTTTTGCCTTTGGAATCTTTTCCAAGTCAGCTTTCAGTTTCCGTCACTCCCTTACTTGTTTTTCGTCAACACAAAATTCCCTACTTGTAATACTGTTATTGCTTTCTTCTGCTCTTGACACAACCTTAAGTTTGAAACCAGCTTTGTACGACCTGCATTTTTGTTTTGGTCCAGGATTAGAAGTACCGATATTGGGATCCATTTCTAACAGGATAAAAAAAAAAGAATTTTTAGGATGGGGGGCGCCAGGCCCCGTCCCTCCTTTTTGACCCCTCTTACTTTTCATAAGCCCCACTCCTTATTGAATCCACCCACTCCATCCCCTGTATTCCACATATTGTGTCAGGAGTATACAGCTCAGCATCACAGGTGGGGTACGGTATATTGCAGCCAGTAACACAGTATGCAGCCAGTACACAGGTATTGTGGCCATTACACAGATACTGTAGCCAGAACACAGGTACGATATTATAACAAGAACACAGGTATTGTAGCCAGAACCATTACACTGACAATCTCCATTACATTACAGGGGCCATTACATTACACTAACAATCTCCATTACATTTCAGGTGCCATTATATTACACTGATAATCACCATTACATTACAGGGGCCATTACATTACACTGACAATCACCAATACATTACAGGAGCCATTACATTACACTGACAATCACCAATACATTACAGGGGACATTACATTACACTGACAATCACCAATACATTACAGGGGCCATTACATTACACTGACAATTACCAATACATTACAGGGGACATTACATTACACTGACAATCACCAATACATTACAGGGGACATTACATTACATTACACTGACAATCGCCATTACTGGTACATTGCAGGGGACATTACTGTATCTCTTCAGACTGCATGTTCAGCCGCTCCGACCCTTGCTCCGGCTCCAGACCCGCCCCCCGCCCACAGCACAGGGACAAGCCAATCACTGGCAGTCACTGTGCACTGCAGCCAACAAGCCTATGTATGTGCACCATTCTTCGCACATACATAGAGTTTTAAGATCAGACACTGACTCGAGTATAAGCTGAGGGGGGCATTTGTCAGCACAAAAAATGTGCTGAAAAACTTGGCTTTTACTCGAGTATATACGGTGAGTGCATTTGTTCATTGGCATGGGATTTGCAGAATCTGCAGCCTTGCCATTTATTTGTGCTATTTCTAGGTAATCTATGACTTCTATAGCGGCACCTTGAAAGCTGTATATTCTGGTAAATCTTTTACTGTGGCTCTGTCTTTACTTTCTATGTGATAAAGAATCATCACTGACCTCTACTCTGAGAATATATGCTTATTTTCTCCATCTTATTGTGGGCTATTTCCAGCTCTATTTATAGATTGGACAATAATTTTCATTGCCCATTTCTGGGATTGTTCATCCGTTACTCACCAACGCAGTGTCCCCAGCTTTATTCCTAAAATATATGTGGTCCATGTAAGTTTAAAAGAATCTTTATTTCATTTTAATTAGTCATATCTGCATATCAATATTAGACATGCTGTCCCTATCATGCCACACACATACACTTGGTCTGGCATGATCTTTAATATTTTTTTGATCGTATGTTATGTATAACTTATGTAAACTTCTTTGTCACATAGTTGGTTCTTATACTAGACCCCTTGTTATTTTTATCCCAGCTTGGACTGTGTGTATCCTCTGCAGTCGCAGAATGCTAGGTCCCTCTCTAGCCTTGGGGCTGATCAGCTTTTGATACCTATGGATGGTGTCTGCCCTGGCAAGTATGCTGACCACATTGGGGGCTGCCAGTAAGCTATAAGGGGGAGCGGCCTTACATCATACTTTAATAATATGTGATTTTGTATCAATGATATCTGCAAAATGGTATTTGATATGATGTATTTTTCATTTACATATATATAAAAATATATATATATTTCTTTATTGTTTAAGAACATGTGCTTGGTGGTTGTCAACTAAATCCCCTGAGGAAGCCTGTGATAGGCGAAACATGTCGTGATAGCCTCGACTCAATCTCTTAACACCTCCACCTGGGTAACCCCCAACCAAATGAATGAGACCATGCGCTTTTAATGTGTTGTAAATGTTCTCTCATTTTTTACAAGTTTTGTACAAAATAAAATTTGGATATTTTTATACATTTCAATGTGTCGATCTTTGTCACTCTGCACTGTATAATCCCACCAGGGAACCTCTCTCTAACCAACCAATCAATATATGCCTTTTGCAATTTTTTTTACCAAAAATGTGTAGAAGAATATATATCGGCCTAAACTGATGAAGAAAATTGTTTTTAAATTTTTTTTTTGGATATGTATTATAGCAAAAAGTAAAAAAAGTTTTTTTAAAAAAAAATTGTCACTCTTTGTTTGTTTATAGCGCAAAAAATAAAAACTGCAGAGGTGATCAAATACCAAGAAAAGAAAGCTTTATTTGTGGTTAAAAAAGGAAGTCAATTTTGTTTGGGTACAACGTCGCACTACCGCGCAATTGTTAGTTACAGCGACACAGTGCCATATCGCAAAAAGTGCTCTGGTCAGGAAGGGGGTAAATCCTTCCGGGGCTGAAGTGGTTAATTGTGTTTACAGGTGAAAGGCACGTGCATATATAGTTAAATTATATTATTTAAAACAGGAAAAAATACTGGGGTTTACTTCCTCTTTAAGGCCATTGGCATGTATAGAAATTATTTTCAACCCCATGGTGACTCACAAGAGAAATGCAGAGCACTGGAGCCTTCTAGTGGTAAAAGAGTAAAAGAAAGGCATGTGAACAAAGAAGTTTGGATTTAGAACTCACATTTTTAACAGGCATGAGGGATCTAGGTGGGAATGGCAGATGAAACAGTCATTGTTTTTGTTGGAAATGCAAAACGATGGTCTAGCTGAATACTGGCGCATTAAAGAAAGAAACTAAAAGAGGAAAACAGTCAAATAACTGTAACATAAACAAAAAGTAAAAATAGCATTGTGTGGTGAAAGCCACTTCATCGTAATTGGGGGTAAGACCCAAAGAGTGACACTTCTGGCTCCACCCGTACTGAAAAAAAATTGTAAGACCAGCAGAGAGATGCCCACTGGAAAGTGCTTTAAACAGTCTCATTGTAGAGACATGGGCGTAATTAACAAGGCATTTGCACCCAAACTGGGGAAAGTCTATGGGGGAAGACTTAAAAGTCGGAGATCCCTCATGTGGGGGAATCAGCCCCATTTTCTGACCAGTTCTAGCACTTCCTCCTTAGTACGGATGGTGATAGTGCGTTTATCTTTAGTGATCAAAAGGTTGGTGGAGAAGCCTCACTTGTAGGTGATGTCATGGTTGCGTAGGAGCTTTGTCAAAGACACTATTTTTTTCCATGTTAGCAGAGTGTGCTGTGATAGGTCACCATAAAGGGCTATGTTGCTGAAAGGGCCATGTAAAGGGGAGTTTTTCCTCATGAATCCTCATAAATTGCTTCAACTTGTCCCTGACATGGTAGAAATGGATTTTGGCTATCACGTTGCACTCATCTGCTGCACATAGCACTGGAGTTCTGAGAATGGTTTCAGAGACCCCGCAAAACCTTACATTGTTTCTGTGCATCCTATCCTCAAGGTCAGCAAGCTAAAAAAAAATTTTTCTTTCAAATCAGTTTTATTGAGATATTGCAAACAGTATACACAAACTGAAGTATTGAGCGTTGTGGCATATACAATGCTACAGAGAATGTGTTTAAATGAATGAGGGAATACCTCTGCGCTGCCACTTGATGAACAGATTTTCCTTCTAATTGTGGACAAAATGTTTGATGAGTGTAGACAGCTGCTGGCACTTCAATAGTTATCCAAGACTATTTAGGTATGATTGTGGTAAATGTGTTTTGTGCCGCGCTATCTGTGTAGTACAATTGGTATTATGTGAATTAATTGTGATTGTGTTAGGTGCAATAGTGCCAGTGATGAATACATTTATGATTAAAGCATTTCTTATTCATGCATACTAGTGATTAAAATATAAAGCCCTGGTGGCTTACATACATATATACCAAACCAAAATTTTCAGGTGAGTATGTGACATATACAAAAACAGTAATTAGCACTTAATGATTGGTGACAGTTAAAGTAAAAGTTTGCAGATGATGCCGGTGATGATACACTTAATAAAATTATACAAATAATAGTCCATAAAAGTTCTGTCAGATGGGTGAATTTAAAAATCTCTTAAAGGTGATACATATTGGTGCGCTGGGTAATACATCTGCAGTGATTGACAGCAGAGGTGGTTAAAAGCTCAGACTGAATGCACACGAGCTCGGCGCTCGTAGGAGAAACGCTTGTTCGTTTTACTTGCAAATGTGAGTGTTGATTTTAAAAGCTTGTTTTAAATAAATGTTTTAAACAAAACAATATTACACGAAGGAAAGTCCTCTCTCTTTTTGCACCCACACGATCGGGAGGGTCTCTGTCCGTATGACTAGTTTTAAAAAGTCACCAGCAACATAGCTGACAGCACACAGAAAAGGTGGAGATCCCCACAGGAGGAACAAGGAATCACCCATACAAAGAAACCTTTATGTGCAAGGTTGGTAGCACACCTCAGGTGAGGGACTAGCACACACTTAAGGATCAGTCACAACTACAATCACTGCAGATGTATTACCCAGCGCACCAATATGTATCACCTTTAAGATATTTTTAAATTCACCCATCTGACAGAACTTTTATGGACTATTATATGTATAATTTTATTAAGTGTATCATCACCGGCATCATCTGCAAACTTTTACTTTAACTGTCACCAATCATTAAGTGCTAATTACTGTTTTTGTATATGTCACATACTCTCCTGAAAATTTTGGTTTGGTATATATGTATGTAAGCCACCAGGGCTTTATATTTTAATCACTAGTATGCATGAATAAGAAATGCTTTAATCATAAATTTATTCATCACTGGCACTATTGCACCTAACACAATCACAATTAATTCACATAATACCAATTGTACTACACAAATAGCGCGGCACAAAACACATTTACCACAATGCTACAGAGAAGTTTACTATCAAATACACTTTTTTAGTCTTGCAGACAACGCTAAGGTATCTCTGTGTTAAAAGTCAGAAATTCAGAAACACATAATTTAGCACATATATGTAATCATGCACATCCAATGAAGGGTTGTAGATGGTTGAACAGAACCTTTGTGTCATGTAACCTACACTCAAGTTGCCCCAGAGGATCCCCCCACACCTCCAGACCATCCAACCACCCCAAATGGGAACTAATGGTCGGATGGGGGCACAGGGGTGAAACCTGCCGGGGCAACCTCAAAGCTCCTCTTATGTATTTCTCGTGTTAGAATATTGGAGATAGTGTCTGATAGGTGTACACTAAGCCTGGCAAACTAATAAAGTAGAGAAGAGTTAGTACCTGCTTTATCCTCCTAAATGAATGGGGTTCATTTTGGTCTCGGTCTTCTTTTGTCGGGAGAATGTTTTGCCATGGTGCTCAGGAGTACCTTGGAGGTTTTATGTAGGTCGCCTCTGGTGTTTGGCAAGTTGAGTGTATCTGTAGATGTGCGTGAACTCTTGCTCGTTGCAAAGCTATTCATAGTTTAACAAGTTGTTGTGAGCGAGGTGTATCCCTCTAAGGTTTTAAAGTGTTGCCAACATGCCCATATTGTTCGGAATTTGTGGGGAGTCTTGCTTGCTTGGTGGATAAGGTCTTCCATTTCTTCTATTTTATTGATTCTATTGAACCAATCATGTATCATGGGGGGATTCGGTGATTGCCAGCATGTAGGAAGGGTTCATTTTGCTGCGTTTAGCAAATGGAGTGTAACGGATTTTCTGTAATGTTTTTGAGGGATTGAGGTGTGATGCAGGAGCAGTTGTATAGGGGAGAAGTCAATTGTGTATGTGGAGATTTGAGCGTTCAAGCGATGAACCTCTGTCTAGAAGGGGATAATTTTGGGCACGTCCACCATATGTGTAAGAAAGAGCCTACTTCTTTAGAGCAGCGCCAACACATTGAGGGGATGGAGGGGTTAATTTTGTGAAGCCATAAGGGTGTTTTGTACCATCGTGACAGGATTTTATACCCGTTTTCTTGGACTGAAACATTAACTGTTCGCTTGTGTGTTAAGTTTAAATTAAGTTCCCTTTCCCACGTTTTGATGAGAGTGTTGTGTTTTATATCAATATTTGAAAAAAGGATAGTGTATATTTCTGAGGTCAAGTGCCTCTGCAGTGTGGACTGCATGCAGAGACTTTCAAAGGCTGTACATGGTCTGGAAAAGCTTGTTCTGTTTTTTGGGTTATTTAGGAAGTGTTCTAATTGTCGGTAAGTCCAGAAATGGGATGGGTTGTTAGCGTTTGCCTCTAGAAACTTTTCGTAGGGTATAAACTTTTTGTTCTGGAAGAAAAACTCTGCTCGCAGATCTTGGTTGGGGTTAATCTCTGGTAAGATGTGGGTGTTGAGGCCTGGGGGGAAATCTGGGTTATGTGATATGGGAGCGAGTATACTCAGTGTAGAAGAGAGATTCTGTTGTTTGCAGCATGACCCTAAGGCTTTTAGCGTGGCATGGACCAGTGGATGTTATTTACAACCTTGTGGAAAATACTTGCTTCATAACCATGGGAGGAGGCGCAAAGGGGTTGGAGAGAAGGCTTGCTCAATTCTCACCCAGGCTTTGGAGCTGGCATGAACGTGCCAGCCTACTATTCTGGTGAGTTGGCAGGTGGATTGATATTTTGAGAAGTCTGGAAGTCCGATGCCACCTTTTATTTTAGGAAGTGTCAATCTGTCCATACTGATTCGGGGCGTTTGTTTGCCCAGATGAAGTCAGAGCAAGCCTTTCTCAAGGAAGCAAAGAATGCTTTGGGAATCATGGTAGGTACAGCTTGCATTACATATAATATTCTGGGAAGGATATTCATTTTGATTGTTGCGGCTCTGCCAAACCATGAAAATAGGATAGAGCGCTGTATGCGCATATAGTTTTAAGCATAGAGGTTGGACAGATTGACTGGGAGTTGTATTCCCAGGTATGTAAGGGCATCAGAGTTCCATTTGAAAGGGTAATTCTGCTTGCATTGCTGAATGATCTGAATGGGTAGGTGTCAGAAAACTGGTGTGACCAGAAATGTGTGGACTGCACAGAAAATACCAAACAAAAGCGTAACTAAAATAAGAGGATTTATTATAAGGTGTGACAGTGAACTAAAACGCACAACCAAAATAGAAATAGTGAAGCCAACCAAAAGCATATAACTAGAGCAGTAAGGAAAGTCCAAACCATAAACTTCAAGCCAGTCCAGGGTCATCCACGGGAGATCAGTCAGAGGGAACTGGGGAGCAGGACGATGCAGGTTTCCAGATGCAGGTTTCGGGATACAGGTCTCAGGACACAGAGGCACGAGGAACAATACCAAGGCAAGCTAGCACAGCACTCCCAGGTTTAAATACACTTCCTGCAAACAGTCTCAGATGATGCTTGATTGCAGGAGAAGATATCAGATCCTAACTGCGAAGAGACACCTGCTGGTGGACACTGGAACTGCAGCCCCTAGGTGTGGGTGCTACAGTGCCACCAACTGGTGAAAGCGTTCCTAACAGTAGGGAAATGTTTAGAGCACTTGATTTATCGAGATTCATTTTTAGCCCTGCAATATTCTTGAAGCTGTCTAGGTCATGGAGGAGATTGGGTATCATGATGTGTGGTTCGGATAAGAAGAGCAGGACATAGTCGGCATAAGCAGCCAATTTGAATTCTTTGTCCTTAATTTGAATGCCTCTTATGTCGGGGTTGCTTCTTATGCTTAGGAGGAGGGGTTCAAGAGTCAAAATGAAGATTAAAGGTGAAAGGGGGCACCCCTGTCTGGTCCCATTTGCGATGGAGAAGGCGCCTGGTAGGTGGCCATTGACCCGCACTCTTGCCGTGGGGCTTGAGTATAATGCCAGAATATAGTGCAGCATATGTGTTCCGATTCCTAGTACTTGTAACATTTCTGACATGTAGTCCCAGGCCACTCTATCAAATGCATTCTCCGTGTCCAGTGAAAGAAAAAAGCCTTGTTTGTTCATTGTGATCCAGTGGTGAATACCAATTTCTTTCAGGGTATTGTCCCTGGCTTCCCTGCCTGGAACAAAGCCTATCTGGTCAAGTGATATAGACTGTGGGAGGAGAGGGAGCAACGGTTAGCTAGTATCTTGGCCAATAATTTCAGGTCCATGTTTAGAAGTGAAACCGGACGGTAATTAGGGACAATTGAGGGATCTTTCCCAGGTTTGGGGATTACTGATATATGTGCTGATAGGAGGTCGCGTGGGGGTGGTGTTCCCTGGGCTAGAGCGTTAAAAGCGGATAGAAAGTGTTTACTCAGTATGTCTATGAAGGATTTATAGTACCCTGCTGTCAGGCCGTCCGGGTCAGGGGATTTCCCGGGTTTAGATTGTGTCAGTGCTAAGTGCAACTCTTCTGACGCAAGAGGCTTTTCTAATTCCCTTGCTTCATCCTCTGGGAAGGGGGGGACTGAACTTTTGTAGGAAGGATCTGATAAATTCTAGTCGCTTTGGGGGCGTCGGCTGGGCGGACGTGGCTTGTAGGTTATATAATTGTTTATAGTATGCGACAAACTGCTGCGCTATGTCAGGAATTGTCGTGACCTTTTCTCCCTTAGAGTTGTATATGGGGTGGATGTTGGTATTGGCTCGTTTTGCTGTGATTGATCGGGCCAGGAGTTTGCCTGCTTTGTTCCCAAATTCATAAAATGTTTTTTGAGACAATATGAAGGTTCTCTTTGTTTTTTTATTTAATGCACTCACTAGATCAGACCTGGTCTGGATTAGCTCTTGTAGGGTCTAATCTGCTAGGGACCTTTTATGTGCATTTTCAAGGGTACATATCTTTAAGAGGAGGTCAGTAATACGGTTTTCTGGCTTTTTTGCATTCTGCTGTGATGACAAGGAGTTCTCCCCTTATCACGCATTTATGCGTCAACCAAATAGACATTGGGGAGACATCTTGGGTAAAGTTTTCCTGGAAGAATAGATGTAGGCGTTTTTGTATTCTTGGGATGGTAGCGGGATCTGTCAGTACTGAGGGATCCAATCTCCAATACTTGGGTCTTTGTGGTACGTGGGGGATATTAAGTGTCAGGGTCACTGGGTGGTGGTCAGACAAACACATAGGTTCCATTGACATCTGTCGCATCAGGGGGTGGTCCCTTTGTGAAATATAGATAGCATCAATCCTGGAGTAAAGGAGAGAAGTGGCGCCCCACTAAGTGCAGCATTTAGTATAAAAACACATTTTATTAAAATTACACTTACAGGAAAGAGATGTAATTTTAATAAAATGTGTTTTTACACTAAATGCTGCACTTAGCGGGGCGCCACTTCTCTCCTTTGCTACCTTGACAGAGTTGCTTTTACTCCACGGGCAGGCTGCCCCACGGCTCCATCCCACCTTCCTCTACCCTCCTTCTGCCATGCTCCCTAGGTCCCTGAAGCTCTCATCCCCCTTGCTGCTGTGCATCCTGTAAGCGCTGCATTCCACACATCAATCCTGGAGTATTTGTTGTGAGAAGCCAAGAAGAAGGTGTAGTACTTTGTGTGGGGGTGGAGGGTGCGCCATGAGTCATGTAAGTTGAGTTCAAGTAGGCACCTTTTTACGGAACGCAGGGCGCTGTATTGGATTGAGGAGGTGCCGTTTGAAGTATCTAGCAATGGGTTGGGGGGAAGATTAAAGTCCCCTCCTACAATCAGCATTCCCTCTAGAAAGTCCAGGGTTTGATTCCTTAAAGATTGAAAGAATGGGACTTGAGACGCTTTAGGAGCATATATGTTAGCTAGAGTGACTGGCTTAATGGCCATCGTTCCTTTTAAGAGGATAAATATCCTGTCTGGATCAGATTTGGATTGGCTAATTTGGAGCAGGCAGTTTTTGAAATGGAGAATGGAGACTCCTTTGGTTTTAGCATGGGTGTTGGGTGCGTGGAAAACTGTGGGGTATCTATAATTGCACAGTTTTTTTTTTGTGTTGGCTTTGAAGTGAGTCTCCTGTAGGAAGACTACATCTGTCCTTTGTTTGTGGATAGATGTCAGAACTTGTGACCTTTTTTCAGGGATGTTAAGTCCCTTCGTATTGAGGGATAGGATTTTTAGAGTGGCCATGATATGCCAGAGGCTATTTACTGTCTTAATGAGTGCCGGTAAATTTCCAATAGAGAAGTGTCTCGAGGTTAAGGTATATGAAGGGTTATTTGGGTTTCGGAGGGAGTGAGGCTGGGTATAATTTCTGAACTGAGTCTAAGTACCGTACAGGAATACAATGGGTTACTCTTCTCGACTTGGTTTGAAGTTGCCAGAACGTTAGTTAATGGGAAATCAGCATCTGAGTTATAGTGGAGGCGTCATGGAGTTATTTGAGTAGTAGGTGTAATGTGCTGCGTTGAGTTGGGGTCTAAATAGTACCTCTAGTCAATTATTGACTCCCCCGTTTGTGGGGTTATCCGACTGGGATCAGTGGTTAGCTAGAGCTACTAAATTTATGGTTGTTTTTATGTATTGTGAGGGTCCCACTGTAGGAGGTTGGGTTTGACGTTAGAGAGGAGCTCGGGTAACTTATCTAACAAAATACCAATAAAATGAACTAACAGGATGACAGTATAAGGAGGAATAATGGTATCAGAACTGATAATACAAGAAATCCTCTATTCGAGCATGGGTACCTCAGGGGGTCTCGGGATCAAGAATCATGCATGTCGCAAGAGACAATTAGTGCTGTCAAAAGATCATGGTATGTATCGGTTAACAGGAGTATGTGTGAATTAGGTTTAGCTCAAACTGATGCACCTAGGGGAATGGGCAATTTTGGTCCTCAGAACATTTAGCATTACCCAATAGTGGTATCCATGCTCTCCCATCGGCTACACACAGAATATATATATATAACAAACTGAAACCATGCAGTAACCGGCTAGGGTAATATAAGTAGCCTTTCATAATCTTGGTTAAACCGAACAAGTTACAATAACCTGGTGCTTGTCCACATCTCTGCAGAGGGGGGCACCCTTAGGGTTTTGAGGAGGGAATATTAAGGACCAAGTATGGAGGGCTGTGTTAGGTGATTAGGTGGCATTTGCCGCTCCCTGCGGAGAAGGAGTGGAGAAGACCGAAAAGAGAGAATCTAGGGAAAAAAAAGAAGCAATACAATACTGGTTTAGCGTATCAAGATCCTCCCGTGTCCCGTGCGGTAGGAAGTCAGTGTGTTGCATGGATGTAGTGGGGCCATGGTATGGGTACCAGGGTGATAAGCTAGGCATGTTGACCAAGCCTGTCAGCAGCCCAATCAGAAGAGAAAAAGGGGTGGTAGAGTCAAGGTAAAGATCGCAGAAAGTAACGAAGAGGTAACTTATCTGTCTTCAAGGCTAGGCCTGGAGTTGTCAATAGTCTCTTTGTGCTCTTCTATTGTGCGGGGCCTTGGTGGGGCTGGATGTGTTGTGTTGACCGGTACCTCGAAGGTTAGATCGGTGTTTAGAGGGAGAATGTCGTCTCTGAGATCCCTGGTCTTGGGTTTCCATCGGGGTGTGCTTGCGTTGTTTGTTGCGGATCTGGAATTCTGCAAACCATTCTGGAACTTCAACTGGAGAGAAAAGGCAGGAAGGTCCTCAGGGACTCTTAGAAGCGCCTGACGACCTTGGTGGGAGGCAGATAGAGCAAATGGGAACTTCCATCGATAAGAAATTTGCCTTTCTTGGAGTACTGCCAGAAGGGGGCGCAGGGCCCTGCGGTGTTGCAGTGTGATCTTGGAGAAGTCTTGAAAAAGGTGTATTTCTTTCCCTTGGAAATGTAAATGAGTTTTATTTTGTGCTTTCCGGAGGATGTCTTCTTTTAATTTGAAATCGATGATGTAACAGATTATGTCTCTTGGCGGATCAGATTCTCTTCCTTTTGGTCATAAAGCCCTATGGATGCATTCCATGGGTATGGGTGAGGTCGACGGTCTATTAAGCAGACCATTAAAAATGTCTGTTACTGTGGTTTGCAGTTGGTCAGGTTCGACTGTTTCTGGGATTCCCCTCAGTCCTAAGTTATGTCTTCTGCCCCAGTTATCGATGTCCTCCAGATGGAGGTTGAGTTCTCTGAGTTGCAAGGTGTGGGTGTCTACTGTCTGGACAGTATGACGAATGACCGCGGATTGTTGGGCAGTTGCCTTTTCTACCTCGAACAGTCTACCCGCTATAGTTTGGATATCTACTCTGAGCTCCGAGATAGCTGCTGTTAGAGTTTCCTTGATATCATTAGCTACTGAGCATAAGTCGTTCAGGCTTGGCTGCTGTTGTGGGGTTAGGACAATATGGTCCCTATTCAGAGGCAATTGTGTATGTGAGGGGGTGGCTCCCTGGCTCAAGGTAGGCATATGAGACATTGGGGAGCCCTGGGATGATGTCAAACTGTTTCTTTGAGTTTGAAACATGGCAGGGATGCTTAGGCTGAGTCACCCCTTCGTTTCACGAGGGGAACAGGATCTTGTTGCTGAGGATGGCCTTGAGGATGTGCCCATTGTGGACGACAGCTCTAAAAAGTGGAGTGTCTCTTTAAAAGTAAGCCAAGTGACCCCCTAGGTAGCCGCTCTGTGTTTAGACTGACATTGTGCTCACAGAGAATGTGGGGAGTCTAAAAAAGAGGATTGGTTGTTATTGCTGCAGAGGGATGTTACTCACACCAAATATAGAATATAGCCTGGCTCAGGAGAAAAATAAAGGTTGAGGCTGTGCGTGTAGGCCGCAACTGCATCTGTTGCCGCCTAATAACTCAGGGCTAGGTATCACACTGCACACTGTTGTCCCCTGTGGGGAATCCGGGGTGAACTGGTCTTGGAGCTTGGATGCTCTGCACTGCCTGCTACTATGGGTGTAGGCTCCGGTGCTCTGTTGCGGCCTGCGTGGCCGTGCCGACCATGGCCTGTATGTGGCGTGGGCCAGGACTTCCGTTCGGGAGGTTCGTGCCTCCGTTCACCCACTGTGCTGTCTGGGTTCCCCACCCTTGCTTACTGGCTCTGGTGCCGCTATCAGTGGTGGGTGCAGACGTTTTCCAGGAGAGGTCGGTGCGGCTCGTGGGTTGGTGAAGGCCGCAAAGATGGCGGCTGCCTTTCCTAGGCAGACGGCCCAGGGATCTTCTCCGGTCCTTAGGTGGGTTTCAAAACCCCACAAGAGTGGAATTAAACAGAAGCTGGTGCTGCAGTGGAGATTGTCAAATGTAGATTGCAGTCTCCTGGGTGTCTGGAATGGAGGACGGCGACGGATTAGTCGTCTTCTTCCCGGAGCTCTGCACATCCGCCTCTTCCTCCACTGACGTCAAGCCATGCCTCTACTGCAAGCTTCAATTTCATTGTACTTAGTGTTACTAAACCCAGTAATGTAAAAATAGTTCATCTAAAAATATTGCCACTATATACCTTTTTGGATGATCTGTATACCACAGTTAAATGACAAACTGCACAGTTTCTTCAGTGCTGAGAGTTCAGGTAGGGGATTTCCACTACAGCCTGTATACACGCCCACATGTGTGATGTCAATATCATGTGACCTAGCTAGCTCTGAGAACAAGTGAATGTTCTCCCTAGCATAAAAGACGCAATTGAACATGTGGAGGTTGGCTACCCTGCCTGTGTTAGCTGCCCAACAGTGCAGGAGGGAAGAATATATGCATACAGGATAAAACAGCCTTTTTACACAATGCAGAGGATTAACCCCTTAAGTTCCACAGTGAGAATAACAAGCATGCTATGCTGCATATACAGGCTAATTTTACTGTTGTGGGTTTGGTAACACTTTAACTCTTCATCAACATCATTGTGGTCATCCACTAACTCAGTGTGAGCACTTGCAAACTCTCCCATTTTAATTTCCACATGATCCACTCTGTCTCCCAGATCAGAGAGTTCCCCTTTCATTTGGGACATGAAGGTGATCATATCTCTATGTAGTGAGCCTTTTGGTGGTGCTAACATGTCTTTGATAGTTGTAGCAGTGAGAGAGAGATCAGTGGTTTGGAAGTCTTCTAATTGTTCGGTAAGTTCCCTGGTAGTGTCATGTGAGAGGTGGAAAAAGGTGGCTCTTTTTAAATGTAATTACTATATTGATTCATTATTCTGTTTAAAGGGGAGTGGATAAGTGCTATTTAACTGGATGCAATGATTTGGGATCATTTGTTACCTAGTTTACACTATACTATTAAACTGTCCTGTGTTTACACTATACTATTAAACTGCCCTGTTACAACCACACAATATAAAGTGCCAGAAGTATTGCAAACTCTTTGAGAATGAGAATAAAACAACTTGTACAAATTCAAATTCACAATGCACAGTTGCTAGAGTTTAAATCCCTTGTAGTCTGACTTATCCTGTTTGGCATAGTGACATTTCTCTGCCACTCTATTAAGTATGTTGTCAATAACTTAGATGGGTCATTAGGCAAAGTTAGCAAGTGCAGAGAAAATTGAATACAACATAGTCAGTTTCTCTTTTCAAAGTGGATGCCCCACTGCTTCTCTTCATTTCATCTGAAAAGCAAGCTCGGCAGATGTGAGTAATAATAAATGCATTTGCATTATTCTATCATAGCAAATCAGTCAAACTGTAAAAAGTGAAACCACATTGATTCAACAAAATACAACATGATTTCAACCTTTATGTTTAAAGAATGTAGAATGACATATAAATGGTCAATTTAAGAAAGTAAAGTAATTATAATAAATATAAGATCTTTCTAATGATTGAACACTAATTTACTGATTACATTTTTTTATTTTATATCCACTTGATCTCTGGAAGGTGTACCCCCTTTCTGAGCAGGCCATTTTTTGGGACATGGCACTGCGTTACTTTAACTGACAATTGCGCAGTCGTGCTACACTGTATCCAAACAACATTTATGTCCACAAATAGAGCTTTCTTTTGGCCTCTCCTCTCCAGAGAGAATACGTTCAATGCTTGTAGTCTTTCCCTGTAGCTGAGATCCTCTAGTCCAGTGGTTCTCAACTCCGGTCCTCGGGACCCCCCAACAGGCCAGGTTTGCAGGATAACTGAAATACATCACAGGTGATATAATTTGCTGCTCAGTGATTGCAGTATTCTAGTCTGCATCTCCCCAAGGTAATACTTAAAATCTGGCCTGTTGGTGGGTCCCGAGGACCGGAGTTGAGAACCACTGCTCTAGTCCCTTTACTAGCTTTGTTGCCCTTCTCTGAACTCTTTCCAGTTCCTGCACATCCTTCTTGAGGACTGGTGACCAGAACTGGAGGGAATACCCCAGATGTGGCTGGACCAGAGATTTGCAGAGTGGGAGTATAATCATTTTATCGCTGGAGAAAATCCCCTTTTTAATGCATGTTAAAATTATGTTGGCATTGCATGCCATTGCTGAGACTATCATCTACTAGGACCCCTAGTCCTTTTCCATCCTGTATTCCCCTAGAGGTTCTCCCCTTAGTGAGTAATTTGCATTCATATTTTTTAACACCCAAATGCATTACCTTTTTCAACATTAGACCTCATTTACCATGTTGTTGCCCAACCCATTATTTTATTCAGGTTTTCATGTAAGATTTACATGTCCTACACAGTTAGTTATTAAAGTAAAGTTATTGCCCTGCTTAGCTTCGTATCATCCGCAGATATTGAGGTTGAACCATTTATACCATCCTCTGTATCATTTATGAATAAAATAAACAGAATCGGTCCCAAGACAGATCCTTAGGGGACCCCACTTACCACATTGGACCATATAATATATTGGGTGGATACCTGGGTATAGAAAAAATTAAGGAGAGGATAACCCAGAGATTATTTTGGCCTGGTTTACATGCTAATGTTAAAGAATATTGTGAGTCATGCTCAGAATGACAATGGTGTCAGTATTCTGCACCATTGCCCTAGGTCCACTGGCACCTTTACCAATCATTGAAGTGAGTTTTAAAAGAATTGGCATTGATCTGGTGGGACGAGTGGCAAAATCTGCCTGGGGCCATCAGCACATACTGGTAATACTGGCCACACGGTATTCTGAAGCCATTCCCCTGTCTAATCCCTCATCTAATGCTATACCCAAAGAGCTTGTCCAGGTATTTAGTCACATGGATATACCAAAAGAAATCTTAATGGATCAGGGCACACCATTTATGTCTACAGTCACTAAGGAGCTGTGTAAGTTGTTCAAAATCTCCCATCTCCGTGCCTCTGTTTACCACCCTCAAACTGATGGCCTTGAGGAGAGATTTAAGAAGACACTTAGGGACATGTTAACTACTTCTCGACCAGCCGCCGCAGTTTGGCACGGGTGTGCAAATCACCATCATTGTATGTTGGCTGCACATGCACGATTTTCAGGCGAGCACGAGCTGTAGGAGCGTGCCCGCGGGTCCGGCGGTCTTGATGTCTTCTGGTGACCCCCAATCACCTTTTACAGAGGCAGAATGAGGATCTGCCTATGTAAACAAGGCATATCCCCATTCTGCCAGATGCCATGACAGAGATCTGCTGTTCCCAGTAATCGGGGTGTTCTCTGTCATGTCCCTGCTAGCCCTTCCCCTCTACAGTTAGAACACACCTAGGGATCACAGGTAACCCCTTGATTGCCCCCTAGAGTTAACCCCTTCTCTGCCAGTGTCATTTTTACATTGATCAGTGCATTTTTATAGCACTGATCAATGTAATAATGTCACTGGTCCCCGAAAAGTGTCACTTGTGGTCAGATTTGTCTGCTGCAATCTTGAAGTCCCACTAAAAATTGCAGATCACCGCCATTACCAGTGAAAAAAATAAATAAATAAAAGTCCCTAAATCTATCCCATAGTTTGTAGACACAATAATTTTTGCGCAAACCAATCAATATATGCCTATTATGATTGTTTTACAAAAAATATGTAGAAGAATATATATCGGCCTAAACTGATGAATCCATTTGTTTTTTTTTATATTTTTTTGGATATGTATTCCAGCAGAAAGTAAAAAATATTTTTTTTTTTTCAAAATTGTCACTCTTTTTTTTGTTTATAGCACAAAAAATAAAAACCACAGAGGTCATCAAATACCACCAAAAGAAAGCTCTATTTGTGGGGAAAAAGGATGTCAATTTTGTTTGGGTTCAATGCCGCTCGACAATTGTCAGTTAAAGCGACACAGTGCCCTATCACAAAAAATGACCTGGTCGGGAAGTCGGTAAATCCTTCAGAGGCTGAAGTGGTTAAAAATGGTGGTGGACAAAGATGGGAGAAATTGCTATACTAGAGGTACCTCAGGCATCTACAGGTTATTCCCCTTTGAACTGTTGTATGGTAGACATCTCAGTGGGTTGCTAGATGTTGCAAAAGAAACTTAGGAGGGAAAGACCATGCCCTATAGAAGCATCATCATGCATATCTCACTGATGCAGGATAGAATCGTGGCTGTCATGTTGCGTGTACAGGAACATATGGAACAAGCCCAGAAGGCAGAGAGATGGGTTTATAATCGAGGTTCCAAGATTTGTACCTTAATCCCGGGGGATAGAGTACTGGTACAAGTCCCCACAGTTGAAAGTAAATTCCTAGCAAAGTGGAAAGGTCCCTTTGGAGCTATGGAAATAGTAGGGGAAGTAAACTATAAAGTCCACCTGCCAGGGAGAAGGAAACCAGAGGAAATATATCACGTTAATCTTATAAAACCTTGGAAGGACAGAGAGATATTATTGGCAGTACCAACCCCCCCAAAAGGATACGACCCCCATAACACCTGAGGTGCCCATAACTGAAACCTTGTTAGTGGTCCAACAGAATGTCATTAAAAAGTTTGTGAGACAGAACAGAGACTTTTTCTTTCACCTACTTGGACTGACCACCGTTATAAAGCATGACATAATTATTGAGTAGAGTGTCCCTGCAAATGTAAAGCCCTATAGAATACCCAAAGCCAGACAGGAAGCAGTTGCAAACTAAATAAAGAAAATGTTAAAGTTGGGAGTGATAGAGGAGTCCCACAATGATAGGTCCAATAGTGTTGATCCCAAAACCAGATGGAACCATAAGATTTTGTATGGTGCTCCTGCCTCATTCCTGAGAATGATAGGGCTTAAGGGGGTGGCTAAATCAAACAAGGTCAGTCTGTCCCCAGTATCATCCCCCCCAAGTCAGTCTGTCACCCTGTATAATCCTTAACCCCCCGCAGATCACTCTGTGCCCCAGTATAATCCCCCCAGGTCAGCCAGACTGACATAAGGGGATTGTACCGAGAGACTGACTGACCCCCAGTACAATCCCCGCTATAGTTTCACTAAAACTGCACTACAATCATTATTAGCACACATAAACGCAACATAGCTTACAAAATTCCTGTTAACCACTTTCCCCTGTGTGAATGTCATATGACATTGCCATGTTTAAGTGGTTATACTGGGATAATGCCATCTACAGACCTTATCCGGATATCAAAGTTTTCAGGAGATGATGCAGTTTCTTGTAGAAGTGATTGAGTGGCTGTACAGCCACTTAATCACTTCTACAGGAATTGAAATGGTGGTTCCCCCCTTGTCATTGAAGCCTTTCCCAGGCTCTCCTGTCCCATTGGGGAGCCTAGGACCTCTCAACCAGCAACATTCTGTGGACTGAACAAAGAGGAACTGATGTTGTTCCTCCCTCTCAGCAATACCAGAAACCGTGAGCAACAAGGATTTTGTCACTTACGGTTTTGGTACTGTGTTTACTGGCAGTTTACCAGCCAGTGAACCAGCTGATCAGGCTGATCTCTGTCTGATCGGCTGCTTTGGAGGTCAGAGAAAAGATCTGAGGTCTAATACACCTCAGATCTTTACATAAAGAAGACCTGTCACAGCCCATGCCATCACAAGGGATACTGTTCATCCCTTGTGATAGCAATAACATTATTTAAAAAAGTGAAAAAACGTTTTAAATAAAATAAATAAATAAAAAAGTAAAGCGTTTGCTCACAAGCAAATGCGAACGCATTTGTAGGTCCCACACGCATGTGTAAACAATGATCACACCACACATTTGAGGTATCATTGCAAATGTCAGAGCTGGAGCAATAATTCTAGCAACAAACCCCCCATGTAACTATAAACTGGTAGCCTGTAGATCCACTGCACAAATACCATGTGACATGAAAAATTGCAACACCCACCATATTATTCTCTAGGCCATATGCTTTAAAAATATATATAATGTTTGGATTGCTAAGTAGTTTTATAGCAAAAAAAATTTGAATTTTATATGTATAGAAGTGTCAGAATTGGCCTGGTAGGCAAATAGTTGAATTTCTACTAGAGCCTCATTCACATGGAGTGTACTAAAGTGTACACCCATGTGAAGGCAGTGTTTACACACACAGAGATGCACAGGTGTTCCATGCACCCCTGTGCAGACAGTCCCGTTCAAGTCAATTAGGTGACTGCACGAACAAAGTCAGTGCTGCCAATCTGACATCCGTGTGGGTGCAGGCACACAGCCCTGAACACAGACAGTGTGAGTTCAGGGCCATGCACCTGCACCCACACAGAGGTCAAATTGAGAGCAGTGGTTGTTTTCCTTCATTCGCTGCATCCCAATTGACATGAATGGGATTGCCTGCATGGGGATGCTCAGAACACCTGTGCGCCCTTGCAAGAGTGTATGCTGTAGTACGCCCTGTGTGAATGAGGTCTTGCTATTTTTTTTTCTATTTTATTTTAATTAAAAGTTTGTTTTTAACTTTTTTCATTTTCTTTACAAAGTTATTTTTTATATTTTTTATTTTTTTTTCCTAAACAGACCCCTGAGACAGAGAAAGGGGCTGAGGAAATAGAGTCCCCATTCTCTTACTCTGCAGCCTCAGCTACACTGCATATAAATAAATAGAAATCTCTACACAGAAGCTCATAGTCATTCACAAACTGAAGCAGCGTAGACACAGTTTCAGTGATGAATAAACATGTGATCGGTCAGTGCCAATTGCTCACTGTGTTTATTTGGGAAGTGGCTGGTGAACACCATAGCCGCACCCCAGCGGCAACTATATCCGATGGGAGGAGGGAAAGCTGGCCAAGAGCTGCAGCGGGTGGACTTGGGCTGGTGCTGCGGTGGGGGACCAGTTCAGGAGGTGCGGGAGCACCATGGAGGGAAGAGAATACTTCGTCAGATTTGATATCCCCGGTCTGAAACTCCCCAACAGTAGCTTAAGCCGGCCAGCAGTGCTGCAGGGAAGCTGTGTGGGACATCGGTGAGGGGGGGTCAGTATGGGGGACATATCAATGGGGGGATCTATTGTTAGAGTTAAATCCCCTCCAAGCCAG
>BLSH010029165.1:823671-846466 GCA_018402905.1 Glandirana rugosa
CAGGATTAGGACGTATGTTATTCGGGTCGGTGGTGACAGTTTTTACCTTGACGGGTGAGTGATAGAGGAGAAGGACATGGTCAATGGAAATGTTGGTTGATCGAACAGTAAGGAGGAAACCAGTGGACAGTGGAGGACGTAGAAAGAGAAGGGGTGGACATAGAGGTCGAGGAACCAAGGGAGAGTAGGTGGAGTGACGGACTATGGAAGGGCGTAGAAGGAAAGGGGTGTAACGAGGTGGACACGAAGGTCTACAGGGGGGAGGAACGAATAAGAGGGGGGAAGGGGTCGTGACTACGGGACACTTGGCCGAGGAGAGAGAATGTCGACCGAACCTCCCTTAAATTGAGATTGTTATCTAGGGTGGGAAACGATACCGGGGGTATGACTGGGGGGGGTGTGGGACATCGGTGAGGGGGGGTCAGTATGGGGGCCATAGCAAAGGGTGGGATCTATTGTTAGAGTTAAATTCCCTCCAAGCCAGCTGTAAGAGAGAGGAGCCGGTTCACAGGGCATCAGTGCTGGGGAAGGGGGGAGAATAAGCAAGGAGGGGGGACATCTGGAAGCACAGGTGGAGCAATGTGGGGAAAGGAAGATGCGGGAAGGTATCAGGCAGTGAGGTGGATGAGAGGGAACCAAGGAGCTGGAGATACAGGTGGGGAAGAGAAAGATGCAGGAGGTGACAGGTGACCAAAGGAGGAATGACAAGCTAGTTGGTTGTAAAGGTAACTGGTACAGGAAGAGGAGATAGTGAGTGGGCAGTTCCATTTTTGACAGTGGTGGCTGGGCTTATTGTATGCAGGATTAGGACTCCACCACTGTCTGTGAGTCCTGGTCTGCCCATTACAGCAAGCAGGGATGGAAATACATCACTGCTTGCTTTAGATAGAACTACAGATGGGATGTGCCAAGACCGGTGTCTTGGGGAATAGGAGGTATAGTAGCCATCGGTCTTACAAACAGGAAACCCCTTGGGAATTAATGGTTTGGATGGATAACATATTCAGTAAAGGTAGGAAATCAGCAAAAAGGACATCTAAAAAAAAGCTTTGCCCAGAATTCTGTTTTAACACAATCATAGGCTTTCTGAGTCAGAAAGGACCAGGATGGGTTCATCCCCCATCGACAATAAAGCAATAATATATGCAGTGTACCATTAGCACCGTATACAATAGACATATCCAGGCTTACCTCTCCTCTTTAGATATTCTAGCCTTTACAGCAAAAATCAAACAATCATTATATAAGAATTTGAAATAGCTATATTTGTGGGACTTCTAGATGAAAATAGCTGATATTATGTGGCGTTATTTACTGTACAAAGACTCAGTGTATCTTTTAACAAATGAAACTGAATAATATTTTAAAGGATAAGGTCACCTCTTATAACATGTTGCATGTTACACCCATATTCAGGGTGTATCATGTTATGAATGCACCAGTCCTTGCCCCCCAAATGCACGCTGCGGCAACAAACCGGGGATCTTCTCCCCATGTCTAACACTAAAATGAAATGACTCTCAAGATACTGCCTAATGTACTATTTGCACATACAAAAATCACCAGTAGGCTTATGTCAAAATGAAAAGAGGGGGAAGGAAATGGGATGGGAGGTATTGGTGAAAAACATGCATGACACTCTGACTAGATAAAAAAAAAACAGATTATGCTCAACCATCCCTGGTCAAAAATTATATAAATAACTCACTGTATCCGTTAGAAATTAATTTATTGGTATCAAAACACTGGTGAAAAACTATCATAAAAACTCGATACCACTCATGCAATCACATATGTGCTGATTAAACACAATGTAAACCTCATATATATGGATGTAGTTATGACCACAAATAACAAATATAAAGATTGAACCCATCCCCCGGCTCCTGTTGCTACTAAGGGAACATGCATGGACTGGGTCAAATATGATAGACTAGTGATCCTGCAAAGAGATGTTCATATATAGTCCATTTTTACTGCATGGTTCCCAACCAGAACCTGTATTTATTTGGATGTGCTTAAGGGAAGCTCACAAAACTCGTGTTGAAAGCACTAAGGAAGGGATGGAGGTGAGGTAGCTGAGTGTAGTTGAAAGTGCTGCAGTGGTCCAGAGGAGGTTCAACATTCAGGGATCTGGGTATAAGGTGTTAATCCAATGGCCACCAATTAGGCAGGAAAACTTCAAACCTCAAACTTCCTCCCTCACACTGTAAAGTTAGTCAATAAAGTGCAGTCCCCAGATAAATTCAAGCTACCAATCCTGGTCCCCTGTGGACCAATTGTAATCCAAGATAGTTGTGCACAAGAATGGAAGAGTCCCACATCCAAAATGTATGAAATATACTTATCCGGTCCTGTTAGGCTTCCATGTTCTTAGATGGCTAGAATAGCCATCCTTTGCAGGGCCTGTCATTGTGTAGGTTTCCATAGGATGAGACTAGACATGTGCACTGCCAAAAAAATTATTTCATTTTCATTTTATACATTTTTTTGGGGTTTTTTTTCCGTTTTTTGGGTCGTTCGTTATGATCTAAATTCGTAAATTTGAAAATCTGAAAAGAAAGAAAATCTGAAAAGTAGAAACAACAAAAATCCAAAAATTCAAAATAATAACTAACTAATAATAACTAACTATTTAATTATAGGTATTGGAGTTTCCTTTCAAATTTGTCTATTTGTGAACATAACGAATATGAATTTATCCAAAGGTACGAATAATATGAAATAACGAATGCCGCATCTAAACAAATGGAATGGAACAAATTAATAATAAATAATTATAATAATAAAAACTTTTTATTATTATTGTTATTTATTATTATTCATTTGTTATGTTCCATTCGTTTAGATACGGCATTTGTTATTTCAGATAATTTGTAACTTCGGATAAATTCATATTCATTACGTTCACTAACAGCCAAATTTGAAAGGGAATTCCAATACCTATAATTTAATAGTTAGCATTAATTAAGTTATTATTAGTTAGTTATTTTAGATTTTCAAATTTTCAGATTCTCATTCTTATTTTCTGATTTTAGTTCTTTTGGATTTTCGTTTTTATTTTTAGATTTCCGAATTTTTGAATTTCCTAATTTTCGGATTTTCAAATTTCCAAATTTAGTAATTTATGAATTTTCGAATTGACAAATTTACGAATTCATGAATTTTTGAATATTCCAATATTCAAATTTATGAATATTCTGAAAAATTTGTTAAACAGGTTTTTGTTCATTTGGATATTTCTGAATTAACAAATTTGTCAAAATTTGTTAAAAAACTAATTCGGAACAAAGCAATTGCACATGTCTAGATGAGACAGAGGCCATAGTGATGAGGTGGACACTGGTGTAACCTGACCAGTTTCGCCAGTCTGGCAGCTGCTTCAGAGGTTAAAGGGAATGCGGTCCTACCATCACGTATAATGTCTGAACTTAAATGACTACAGACGCGTGCATCATCTTGCACCGCATGTGCATCACAGTGTGTCACATGGGAGCCAATCGCAAACACGTGTATGCTGCGGTGTCACCACGTACAGCATTCAGCAGCACCACCCAGCACCTCACGCCTCACACTCACTCCCATGATTCAGTACCACAGCAATATCAAAAACAAATAACAAAATATGTCAAACATAGTACAGTATACAGTGAGATGTGAAAAAAAATGTAAAAAAATCTAAAAAAATGAGAAAATTGTATCACATAGTTATTTCAGAAAGGGAACAAAGCTCAGGCTGTCATTCAAGCTAAGGGTCCTTTGTGGCCTCCAACTCCCAAATCCAACAGGCTTCATGTTGGAGGACCAGTTGGAGGACCAGTTGATCAAAATTGTCCCCCCTTTTGTCTTGAGAGATCACTTCCAGGACCCAACATTTGAGATGTTCGTGCTGCAGGCACACATGTCTAGCTAATGGTGCCCTCAAGTGATAGGTCTTGTAACGGAATCTCCCACACTCCACTTGAGTGCTTCCGTCAGTATACCGCTTCCTTCAGTCTGAAGATAGATATCAGATATTATAGCTACATATTGTAACCAAGAACTAGCCAGGACTCATTTGGCTGCAAAGCTGGAACTTATTTATTTGAACAAACTTACACAAAATATATACACCATAGGAGGACATCCCCCTCCTGATCATGTTACCCTACCAATACAAATTGCACAAAGGAATATAATTACAACAACCGACATATACTATAAACATTACATTAATTAGCCACCTGGATGACTCAATGCCCACCCAGACTATTCAGAAATTTCATTCCAGGTCAGACTTTCCGGCCCCCTACCATACTGAATACAGTGTACTGTACAACACACATTATTACAAGTATAAGCATGTCCCTCAATAGTAGTGAGCTAGTAGACAATAGTTAATTAGCACAAATAACAATGGGTGAAAGACCCTTAGGAGGCACACTAGACCTACTTACAATAAACTCATTATAGCAGACAACCCCAGACAGGTGGCTTGTTGATGACATCAATATCTGCTATGAGTGTAGAGCAGTCCTTGCTGGAAATGTGGCATCTAGGCCCGTAACATGGCCCCCGGGCCTAGAGTCCCAGAGCTGTGTGTCTTGGGGGACATGAACTTGAATCCAAAGTAACAAGATTACTCCATGGATTCTCCAGACATACACCTTCCAAAGAGTAGTGATCCCTTAAATGCCAGGCCCGGCTAGGTCTGTGACACTTCTCCCCCATCAAAAGTCAATAATTAGGACCCAGACCTCCACCTGGTCTGGAGATGCATTAGTCGGGCAGAGTGAACTCACATAGTCAGTCCGCATGATCTCCATTCTTGGCTGCAAGGAATAGTGCAAGGAATAGTTGTCTTCAGTAAGTGTGGGGCAGAGGTCATTGACTCTCTGTTCAGCTGCCAGTGCTTTGTAGCATTCCAGGGCTTGGTGCTGGGGAAAGGGCCAATTGGCCCTGCTTCCTGAAGCTGTGGAGGCAATGTAGGTGCTAGGCAGAGGCCAGCAGTGCTCTGCCCTGTTGCCACCAATTCATCTGGGAGTAAAGTGTCACTATATCAGTCTGGGGCTTGGTCTGCTGCTGGGGAGAGGAGCCAATTGCCCCAGCTTCCTGAAGCTGTGGAGACATTGTAAGTGCTAGGCCGAGGCCAGCGGTGCTCTGCCCTGTTGTCAGTGATTCAGCTGGGAGTAGAAGCTTTACATCAGCTTGTCACTGGAGAGAGGGACTGACTACCCCGGCTCCCTGGAACTCCACAGTTCTTGCCAGTGCTGGGCAGAGGTTGGTAGCACTCTGCCCTGTTGCCAGCATTCTGCTGGGGACTCCACATTATCCGCTCCAGCTATTTGCTGGGGAGGGAGGAGGGAGGCCAGCTTCCTCCACTCCCAGACTGGGGATCTGCTGCTGGGGAGGAAGGATAAACTCTGTCTCACCCAAACCTCCCATTGGGGAGGTGACCTGGCTGCTTTCTCTTCCGTTCCCTCATTTGGCTGCTGGGATGACATTTCTCTGTCACTGTCTGCCAGGCACATGGATCCTGGCTTGGGAGTGAAGACAATTTCCTCCACTCTGTCTGACTGTTGGGAAGGGAGAATGGCAACTTCCTCTCCCTTCTCCCCCTGGATCCTGATCTGCTGGGAAGTGACCTTCTCACCCTGGGCCTCCAGAACTGCCACAGGAGTAGGGCAGAGGTCTTGGACCCTCTGTCCGGTTGCCAGCACTTCAGCTAGAAACGTTTCTTGTAATTCCACAGATGTTGCTGGCATAAAATTCCATGTCTCTGTCAGTGTTGTGGGAGAGAGGCTGACTGCCTCTTCTCTCAGGAAGGCTGAAGCCACTGTTGGTGCTGGGTAGAGCTCAGTGATGTTCAGCCCTTATGCCAGCTCTTCTGCTGGAGGCTCACCCAGTTGTTCTTCCTTAGCAGAAAAGTCAATTAACTCACTAGTCTCTGGAATTGCTGAAAGTTGAGGGCACGGGTTGGCGGCACTTGAGCCCAGTGTTAACATTTTGGCAGGTGGTTCATAATCCATAACATCCTCCATGAAAAGTCAATTAAATGCATACATTCTGTGATCTGTGGCTGGGGAATGAGAATGGCTTCCTCTTCTCCCGAGCTCTGGAACTGCAAATGGGAAGATACGTGGGCTGCTCCATCTTCTGTACCCTTGCCCGGCTGCTGGACAGATGCATTTTTCCATCCAAAATCATCCCATGCAGAAACAGGATCTTCAAGGTCAGTCAACACTTGCTGCATCCACCATAAGACCTCTGCGTCCATAGCTATGAGCAGAGATGGATAAAACACACTGTTATTCTGCCAATTCTCCCAGTCTCCAAGGTAAATATTGGCGTATGCCGGGGCACACTTGATGTCCATGGCAGTGGCTTGGGCCTGACAATAGTACCTGCCGTCAAACTGAAATGTATTGTTTTTCAACAGGAACTCTAATAATTCCACAACTAATTTATTGTAGTCCCTTTTATCCAATGGTCTACTCTCCAAGATCTTATTAATGGTTTGTAAACCCCTATTGTGAGGTATAAAGGAGTACCTCTATGTCTAACGTCACCAATAGCGTGTCCTATGGTAGTGTCATATCATAAAGTAATGTGATTAAATGTGAGGTATCCTTTACATATGAAAATTGACCCCATACAAACGGCTGCAGAATCTTGTCAATGTACTCACTAATTCTCTTAGTAAGTGAGCCCACTCCTGAGATCATTGGATGACCAGGAGGGTCATCCACAGACTTGTGGACTTTGGGAAGTGCATAGAACACTGGCACCTTCGGAAAGTTCACTTTAAGAAATTCAACTGTTTCCTTATCAATTAAATTATTGACTCAAGCACGATCAATGACAGCAAACAGTATTTTTTGATCCTTTTCCTGATTGATACTGGGAATAGGGGTGTACCACTGTCTATTGTTTAGTATTCATTGACACATTCTCAGGTATCTGGTCCTGTTCATCAGAATTATGTTCCTCCTTGTCTGCAGCCTTAATGATCAGGTCTGTATTTTGACTTGCAATAATTGCAATGCAGATCTCTTGTCCTGTGTTAGGTTGTCTTGTAGGGAGTGTTCCCCTCTAAGTTTCCTGACATCATTAGTGACCACTCTCACAAAGCAAGCCACTCCAAAGACTGTACAGTCCTACATCTCTGAGTTTGGTTATTTTACTAGGATTAACTCGATCCCCATCGGTGCCCCCACATATTTCTGTTTCAGTATTTTTATTGGTTTTATCAAGACACGTACAGATGATAAAATTTGGTAGCCATAAAGTGTTACAGATCTAATGGTTAGACAGTTGTAGATTACAATACAGAATTATATTTGTTCAATATTTTAAATATCGATATTGGACTTCGCGTGTTGTCTCACCAAACACCCCAGTGGGAGAATTCTGTGTCTGACGAGGGAACAACACCGCTCCATCCGTAACTCTTCTTAATTTATATAGTAGTATAAGAGTAATAACTATCTTACTTTTCAGAAAGGGATCAGTGGAGTTGACATTCTGCAATGTTTGTGGTGGCTATCCATTGAGGAACTAGTATCTCTTATCAAACAGTGATCACAAGAAAATAAAAAGAGAGGAAAAAAGAGAGGGAAAGGAAAGAAGAAGAGAAGGAAAGAGTGTAATTAAACAAGTGTATGTCAAAACATTTCTTGTTAAGTTCTCTCTTGGTTCATCTGTGGTGGTGGTAATGGTCATATGAGTGTGTTATGTATGTTCAATCAGTACCAGTGTAATACCCTTTTGCTCTTGCGTGGACTTGTATTTGGTTACTGTTGAAAATGGGTGTTGTGCCATTTAGTCCAAGGGTCCCACTTTTGTTCTTGGTAGTATTGAGTTTTGTTTGTTCTGATCAGGAGTTCATGCTTATGGTCTGAGTCATTAGAATGACCTCTATTAGTGCTGGGGGAGTAGTAGATTTCCAGAGTCTGGTTATCGAGAGTCTGGCTGCCAGTAAAATATGAATAACAATCTTCCGATCTGCTATTGGCATTAAGTTTGTGTTCAGGTTAAGGATGGTTAGTTCTGGGGATGCTCGAATCAGTGAAAAGACATGTTCCCAGTATTTGCAAAGGCATGGGCAATCCCAGAGGATATGTTTAAGGGTTCCTATTTGGTCACACTCTCTCCAACATTTGGGTGAGGTGTTCCACTTAAATTTTGTCAATAGTGATGGTTTTATATATACCACCTTAGGGCTATTTTTTGAGTGCGTTCCCATAGGGTTACACACAAGGTAGCTTTAAAGGATGACGTCCGGGGGGGGGGCGTGGCTTGAACATGGCAGAGTGAGGACGTTTTTCGTTTGAGCTCCCGATTCCCGACTTGCCTGTACCGGCTGAGGAGCCTTCTGTCACTCGACATTTGCTGACCATGAGCTACTCTAAACGCAGTAGAACTGGGGAACGTCCAAAGCCACACCGACGGCCACTATTAGCCGCTTTTTTCAAGACCCAATCAGACCTTCTCTGGAGCCGCATCTAGCGGAACCATGTGGAGGGCAAAGGCCTAGTGACCCACTATCTCCCATGGCCGCGGGAAGCTCCCAGGGCCCCAGCTCGCTGACTGGGCTGCTGGCAGATCTTGACCCATTGCGGTGCTCCCCTAGCAGCCAGGAGACTTTTGGGCTGACCCAACGGGATGACTCTGATATCAGGGCTCTGCTGCACACCCTACCCACAAAGGCAGACATCGAGGCATTGGTAATGCAGGTGGAGGAGCAGCACCACCGGGATTTTGGGCAAGTCCGAGCGGAGGTGAACCAGCTGGGTGAGCGTTTGTCCAAGGGCGAGTCAGCTGTGGATGCGCTGGAGTATTGCGTAGCCCAGCTGGAGCGGGACATCAGGAGAGTCTGGCGGAGTTGTACCTTCACCTGGAAGACTTGGAAAACCGGAGCCGCAGGAACAACCTTCGGCTTCGGGGGCTGCCCGAGGCAACTGAATCGGAGCAACTGCAGGCAACTGTGTCAGCGATCTTACAGAAAGTGCTTGATCCAAACCCTCCCGCCAGCATGGAATTAGATCGGGGCCAAGGTCGGATGACCCGGAGCGCCCACGAGATGTAATTTGCCATTTGCATCGCTATGGACAGAAGGAACAAGTACTCTGTAAGGCTTGGACTAAAGGGCCAATTGATTTTGATGGCGCGACCATCTCTATTTTCCCAGATATATCCAGGGCTACCCTGCAAAGGAGGGCGATGCTGCGGCCCCTGCTGGAGTTGGTGCGCAGTGTGGAGTGTACCTATCGATGGGGGTTTCCCCTTCAACTCTCAGTACATAAAGGTACCTCGTCCTTCACCCTTAGAGGTCACGTGGATTTTCCGGATTTGTTTGCTTTTCTGGAGGTGGAGCCGATTCAGGAACCGGACTGGTTGCTCCCGTTGCCGGGCAGAGACTCCCTTCTGACCACAAGAGCTTCCAGATCTAGCATACCACGCCGCGCATCGAGGAGGAGAAGAGGGGAGCGGCCGGCGGTCCCAGCCCGGGTACTTGATCCAGAGATGTGACTCTCGCCACTGCAGAATAGTAAGTGCCCTGGGTTTTTTCACTCCCCGGGTGGCCTGACTGGGACCTCGGGGGTGCAATTCTGGGCTAGACTGCCTAAAGTTTTTCCCTTTCCCCTTGCGTCCAGGTTACTGTTTTCCCGTCTCCCTCTTCCCCTCCCCCCTCGGGTTTTGAGAATGCAAGTCTCCCCTGCTGCCGGTACACACT
Source organism: Glandirana rugosa (assembly GCA_018402905.1). Taxonomy (NCBI): domain Eukaryota; kingdom Metazoa; phylum Chordata; class Amphibia; order Anura; family Ranidae; genus Glandirana; species Glandirana rugosa. The sequence continues at coordinate 833,387 of BLSH010029165.1, forward strand.
CGTGGCCCTGGACGGACATGGGCTGACGACCCCTGCCTGAGAGACTCCCACGAACCCCAGTGCATCACAGAGACTGAGGAGGTGAGGCCCCTGGAACCCCCGCTCTCATATTCAGTGAATGGACTACTAGTGAACACGAGCTGAGGAGTGTTCCACGGCCCACTGATTTTCTTCCACTACAGGGACTTAGGGGGTGGGGGTCGGGTGTGATGGATGGATCACTGTATTGCGTAAAATGTATGTGAATTTATTCAGTTATAGATGTGGGGGAGAACAGCCAGCAGTGTCTATATGAAATGTATCAGTTATTTTCTTCCCCCAGCTCCTTGCTCTTTTTTGAATCCACATCGTGGCTCAGGACCTTCCCCTTTCATTCTTTCTTTGGCCTCCGCTTGTCCTCCCCCCTCTCCTCTCTTCCTTCTTCTGTGTACCCCTTCCCCCCTATATCAATCCCTTCACCAGCTGGGTCTGGTTCTGGGGGTTCACATTCTCTACACTGATGTGAAGGTTATCCAGCTGTCATCACCTGAGGGAAGAAGGGGTGTTAAAGTGTGTTTTTAAATGTTAAAGGGGGGGTGATTTGATGTCTCTGTCAGATGGCTTCTGCTTAGGGGCACATACATGGAATTTAGTTATACTTCTGGCAGCAGGTACTAACACAGTGTGGGCCCATATTCCTCGCCCCTCCTGACCTGACCTTTGGAGGGATTCTGGGATCCTCCGGGGTTGGGCACGGGGGAATGCTTGGGGAGGCTTCTTGGACCTCAGCTGGCGCTTACTTTGGGCTCAACCAGTTAATGATGATGGCTGTGGATGCACAGGATTGGGGGAGTGATGTTCATCTATTGTGCTCCGGCCTTCCCATCCTCTGTTTTCCCATCTTCTTTCTTTGCCTTGGCTAGGCCGCCCCTGCTTCTCCTACCCCCTCTACTATTCTCTCTCCTGCTCCTTCCCTCCTCCCTTTTTTTTCTCCCCCCTCAGTCATTTCCCCCCTCCCCCCACTTACCTTCCCCCTCCCCCCTTTCTCCCCTTTTATTTTTCCCATTTCTCTACTATTGGGGACAGCAGAACTTACAAGCCATGAAATCCTGCTAGAGGTACCCTGATGTTTTCCTTAGACAGGGACGGGGCTGTTAATCCTTGTTATACTTTGGTTTCCAATGCATCATGGGATGGTTTAATGCCTAAGTTGACTCTGCCTGATGACTCCTGTGCAGGAGCAACCATGCTATACGATAGTCAGTGTGTGACTATGGATATTGATTAGGTTTGGACCCGCGGCCCCCCTCTTGTGGTCTGACCCCTTGGAGGGACCTGAAGTTCACCCGGGGTCGGGACATGGGGGGGCTGGAGGGACTCCTTGGGTCTTCATTAGCCTTTACTCTAGGCTCGTTCAGCATTTGTTAGTCTGTTAGAATGCAACTTTGTTATGTTTAGGCCTGGGTCGGGAATCTCTGACCCCGGCTGTGTTCAACTTTTGTTTACCCCCACATAGGCTGACACCTTGTTGGCGGCATCCATCGGTGCTGCCTGGGTGTTGTGAGACTTGGTCTCCTACGCCAACGGTGTATTAGTACTTTTCTTCCCCTTTTTTTTTTCCTTTTTCCCTTTTTTTTTTATCTCCGCCCCATCACTCCGCCAGCCGCCACGATGGCCACGGGCAACACTGAACTGATTCGTCTGGTATCTATCAATGTGAAGGGGCTAAGCACACCAGAGAAATGATCCCTGGTGCTTACTAATCTGAAACGTATGGAAGCCCAGATCTGCCTTCTTCAGGAGACACATTTTCGTGCAGATAGACCACTTAGACTTCATAATCGTTTCTTCCCGATGGTCTACCATGGCTGCTCTCCAGACTCTAAATCCAGGGGGGTGGGCATTCTGCTTCGAAGCTCAATCGCTTGGCAGTACATGGATCAGTGGAGCGATGCAGAGGGGAGGGCTCTCTTTGTGAAGGGGACCCTGGGAGGATCCTTAGTCACCCTGGTCAACTTATATCTCCCTAATTGGAACCAGATTGCGTACTTAGAACCGGCCCTAACCAAATTGGGTGAGTTTGCTAATGGGGCAGTGATCGTGGGGGGTGACATGAATTTCGCTATGGACCCGACCTTGGATACCTCTAGAGGTACTTCTAAAATTTCCTATGCGGCTCTTAAGCCCCTGAAGAAGAACTTTCATGCCTTTCATCTTATAGATGTATGGCGAGCTTTACACCCAACCCATAGGGACTACACGTTCTTCTCCCATCCTCATGATTCTTACATGAGAATCAATCTCTTCATGTTACCTCAATCACCGATGTCCAGAGTAGTCTCTGCATCCATTGGCTCCATTACCTTTTCAGACCACGCACAGGTATTTGTGGATATAGATCTGCTGTCCCTTGCCCCGGCGCAGTGGTTGTGGAAGCTGAATGACTCCCTGATCCAAACCCCGGAGGTCAAGGAGGAGGTTGCGAGAGAGCTGAGGCAATTTTTTTAACTAAATGTGCGTCCAGAGAGCGCTCCGATGATGGTGTGGGAGGCCCACAAGAGCTTTATCAGGGGCATTCTGATCAAGGCGGTGGCGCGGATCAAAAAAGCTAGGGTTCAACAAGTTGTAGACCTGCTGGGGAAGATTAGAGCCCTGGAGGCTACTCATAAACAATCATTTGCTGTTGAGACGTTGGTAGAGCTTACAGCTCTTAGAAACCAGTTACATTCACTGGCCCTAGTTAGAGCGAAAGCAACGATCGCCAAATGCAGACCAACATTCTATGCTCACAGTGACAAATGTGGCAAACTACTGGCACATGCCCTGAGAGCTCAGAGGGCCTGCACGTTTGTGCCGGAAATTTTGGCAGAAGGTGCACTCTAGGGAGGAGATTGCGGAGGTTTTCCGAAAATATTACGCCTCCCTTTACAACCTTCCCCACCCAACGTCTGAACAGGCGATTTCCGCTAAAAGCGCAGATATCCAGGCTTATTTACAAAAGTCAGGACTCCCTCGCCTTTCTGAGGAAGACATAGCAGTTTTAGAAAAACCCCTTTCAGGGGAGGAGGTTGGGTCGGCATTAGCACAAATGAAAATGGGCAAGGTGCCGGGCCCAGACGGGTTTTCCCTTTTATATTATAGGACTTTTGGGGACCTGTTGACCCCACATTTCCTCTCAGCATACAATGTGGCCGGGGAAGGAACCTCTCTACCGACGGACACCCTATGGGCGCATGTCACTGTTATCCCCAAGGAGGGCAAGGACCAACTGCACTGTCAAAATTACCGGCCAATATCGTTACTAAACGTGCATCTTAAGATATTCACTAAGATTCTCTCCATGCGGGGGGCGTGGCTTGACGGCGCGCGAGTATGGCCGCTTAGCTGAGTAGCTCCGCCGGTCAGGGGATATAACAACGACGGAACGAACAGCTACATCAACCCAGTACACCGAGAACAAGGTCGCATACATAGCGGTGACACCCAGGAGCGATGTCGGGTAAAAGAAAGGGAGTGGAGCGTCCGCAAAAGCTGACGGAATTCTTTCATAGGCCATCGCCTCGGCCGAGGCCTGCGCAGGAGGGAGAAGCAGCTGGACCCAGTGGCGGCAACGCGGCCTACACCGACCTTCCAGATGAGGCTGGAATGACGCCAGGTAACACCCCACCACCAACACCAATCAAACACCTGTCAGTCACTAGCCCTAACAGCGGTAGCCCTGCCAAAACAAGGATGAGACTACACTCTCTGCCACCATCTCCTCACACAGAGGCGCCATTTAATCCCCTGCAATCTAACCAAGCACTACAATCATCAATGGTGGCCTTCCCGACCACAGGCCAGCCCGTTATTGACACAACCCTAAAAGACATGCTATTGTCCCTGCAGGCATCACTACTAACAGACCTGTCCTCTATGATTTCTAAATTCAACGCTGACATCCACAGTTTGGACGACAGAGTCACATACATAGAACACAAGATGGCGGATAGCACAAACACTATCAATGCGCTTGTAGATGCCCATGACAACATAATGGACGACAACCAGTGGATTAAGGCCAAACTCTCAGACTTAGAGGACAGGTCCCGTAGGAACAATGTTAAATTAAGAGGGATCCCCGAGTCAGTTCCACCCACAGCATTACACCAATATGCTAAAGATTTAATGGCTGCCGTCATTCCGGATGCAAAGCCTGTGGAACTTCTGATTGACAGGATCCACCGGGTTGCTAAACCGTCTCATCTGGCACAGTCGGTCCCTAGAGATGTAATTATGAGGGTGCACTTTTTCCATATAAAAGAAAAATTGCTAAGAGAAATCAGGATCAACACGTATCCCCCAGCACCATTTGAAAACATTCAACTATACCCAGACTTATCGAAGTATACGCTCCAACCCCGCAGACAGCTAAGTCCAGTAACCAAAGCCATGAACAACCATAAAATCCCATATAAATGGAGATACCTGGCTACACTCATGATCAAAAAGAATGGTACAAACCACGTTATATCCTCGCTCACACAAGGAATGAAATTGTTATTTCAATGGGGAATCATAATAGATCTGCCCCAAGACACAAATCCTTTCTCTATACCAAACCGTCCCAAGCCACAGAGGGATAAGTATGCTGGGATCAGTCCAAATAAGGATACATGATCGTTCAATTTCATATGTTATACATGAGGCATTCAATTCTCTGACCGGCTTCAGTGCCGTTGATAGTAACTGTTTACCCCCCAAAGGAGGATAGTTGTTGTTATTGCTCCTCCAGTATCACCGATCAGCACAGTTGTGTAACTTTCCTGAATACCCATCCTGATTGTTTCCTTTATATTCCTATCTCGTTCCAAGTGTTGTTGCTCCTTTTGACCCATCACTCCAGGATCCTGCATAAAGAAAGAGACTCCAGGCGAAAACCAACCAAGTCTTCGGCTTACCTAAGCACCCAGGAGTTTAATCATTCGTCTCAGCACAGCGTCTGCAACTGTAAGTAAGTTGTTGTACCACCTCTACACACCGACAGCTACACAATGCCCTTCAAAATCTTATCCATTAATACCAATGGCCTCAACCATCCAGTAAAAAGAGTTTATGGAACTCTGCCAAGAACCTGCAGTGTGACATCATTTGTGCACAAGAGACTCACTTTCAAAAAGATGCCCAACCTAAGTGTTCCCACAAAGACTTCCCACACATCTTTTTTGCGTCTTCTTTGGTCAAGAAACGCGGTGTCATGATAGCGATAAAAAATTCAGTGAACTTTCAACCACACAGTACAATAGCAGACCCAAATGGCAGGTATCTAATCCTCACGTGCTCCCTGAATGGAGCAATATATACTATTATGTCGATATACGCACCAAACCGACACCAAATTAAGTTTTTGAATAAAACAATGCGTATCCTCAAAAAACACCAAGAGGGTCTCACTATCTTATGTGGAGACTTCAACATAGTACCGGATGCCCAACTTGACTCATCCTCCCCAGGAAAAAGAAGAGACACAAAAATGCAGCAGTTCATTAAGAACCACGAGCTATATGATGTCTGGAGATGTCACCATGACACGGAGAGGAACTACACCTACCTGTCTCCAGTCCATAAATCATTTTCACGCATAGATCTGTTTTTGGTTGACAGATGTTTATTGCAGAGGACCCATGCCTCTGAGATGCACACCACATCATGGTCAGACCATGCCCCAATTAGTATCACAATTAATGACTCTAATCTACACTCCCCGGTATCAATGTGGAAAGTCAACAATTCCATACTCCAGAGTGAACATCACTCCACTAATCTCGCAAATCAACTACTAGAATACTTCCAATTTAACGAAGGGTCGGTTGGAGACCATGCTGTGGTGTGGAATGCTCATAAACCATTTATTAGGGGGAACCTGATACAAATTGGTTCCAGGATTAAAAGGGAGGGAGCGCGGCAAGTAAATTCTCTACTGGCAAAAATAGCAGAGCTAGAGAATCAATCAAAAACAGCACCAGGCACACCCCACACGAACAAAATTCTCAGCCTTAGATCGGAGCTACGCTCCATTCTCTTAGACAAGTATTATCGGATGCAAAAGAGATTCAGAACCTCCCTATACTCAACATCAAATAAAGCAGGGAAAACACTAGCACGCTGCATAAAAGGATGCCGCATTAAATCCAGAATCGACCACATAATTCACCCACACTCAAAACAAAAAACATCTGACCCTCAGAAAATAGCTGATGCGTTTAGCGCTTATTACAGTGATCTTTACAATTTGACCACAGACCAAGAAGTACACCAGCCAACTGCTAATGATATCGAACAGTTCCTCCTCAATATAAAACTACCAACTCTTACCAGTCAGCAACTAGAACTATTAAACGCCCCCTTTACACGACAGGAACTGCTCAATACCATCAAAAACTTGCCACGCAACAAAGCCCCCGGCCCCGATGGCCTTACTGGGGAATATTATCAAAAATTTGCCCAAATACTGATACCTCAGCTTATTAAAATATTTAATAATGCTGCGCTCTCTTCCTACCTTCCAGACGAAATGTTACAGGCCACTATTATAACATTGCCTAAGCCAGGGAAGGAGCTGAATGTTCCCCACAACTTTAGACCAATCTCGCTATTGAACCTAGACACAAAAATGTATGCAAAAACCATAGCGAATCGGCTAATAGACATTCTTCCATCCCTTATTCATAACGACCAAACGGGTTTTACCAAAAACAGACAAGCGTCTGATGCCACAAGACGGCTTATAAACATCATTCACCATGCAAGATCCACCGGAACGCCTTCTCTGCTTCTGGCCCTAGATGCAGAGAAGGCGTTCGATAGAGTTCACTGGAAATACCTCAGTGCAGTACTGCACAAATTCGGGTTCCAAGATAATATTTATAAGGCAAGTATGGCCTTGTACGCTACCCCCTCCGCAAGAGTGTTCACCTCTAACGCATTGTCTAAACCATTTAAAATAAGTAACGGTACCAGACAAGGGTGCCCACTTTCACCGTTAATTTTTAATCTTCTGATGGAACCCCTATCTACCCTGATCAGGACTAACCCGAAAAGCTCAGGTTTTACAATAGGTCCAGTCACCCACAAGATTAGTTTATTTGCGGATGATGTCATCTTGACCCTTTCCAACCCGGCTTCTTCCCTGGCAGAAACTCAGAGAATATTACAAACATTCAGTAACATTTCATATTATAAAGTAAACGAATCCAAATCTTATATATTAGAATTAGGTCTGGACACTACAACAAGCCTACTATTGCAAAATAAGTTCCCATACACATGGGCAAAAGACAGCATATCTTATTTGGGCATTCAACTCACCAAGAACGTGGGAAAACTTTATGCAGCAAACCATATCCCACTACTTAAAAACCTACAATTAGAACTCAAAAAACTAGCGGTTCATGAACTATCTTGGTCCGGGAGGCTGGCAGCATTTAAAATGCTTCACTTACCTCAACTTTTATATTTATTTCGGACGCTACCCGTTCCTATTCCAAAAAGGTTCTTTAAACTCCTACAGACGGAACTTAACAAATTCCTATGGAAAGGGACAAAACCCAGATGCAATCGAGCAGTTCTAATAAAACACAACCGAGTAGGAGGTACAGGGTATATAGATTTTGAGGACTATTACATAGCAGCCATTCTAGCTCAGACAAAAGGTTGGATGTCCCCCTCGATAGGTACAATGTGGGGCTCAATAGAACAAGCCTCAACGCCACGAGTACACCTACAATCTTGGCTACTAGCTAGCCCCTACCAAAGCAAGATCTCCACAGCACTACCTCCCACCATGAGGGCAACAGCAAAAGCCTGGCATAGGCTTATTCAATCAGAACCAAGTACACTACAAATAATTTCGCCACCTATCCCCATCACAGCGTTAACATTAGTAACCCCCGATCTTAATTTAGTTCAGTGGCAAAGATGTGGCATCCAATTAATCCAAGACTTGCTAGAAGGGTCTAAACAGAAAACTTTCCCGCAACTTCAGCAAGACTACAATCTCCCCCAAACCGAACAGTACAATTACCTCCGCATACAGCACAGCATCCACGACATTGCCAATCTCTCATACCAAATTCCTGAGCAGGTTTGGAACTATCTCACAAAAACACAGCATGCTCGCAAAGGCATTTCTCTCTTCTATCATACTTTACAAGACAAAAAATCCTTTCAAAAACTGAAATCACACCAACAATGGGAAGCAGACATTAGAAACTTCTTCTCGGAAGAGCAATGGAAAGAAGCCATCCACTCTATACCTAAATACACACGAAGTTCGTCCTTGAGGGAACTATACACAAAAGTAGTGCTTAGATGGTATATGACACCAGATCGCATGGCTAAATTCAGCCCACAAGGCAGGGACACCTGTTGGAGATGTAAAGCTCCAACAGGTCATTTATTTCACATACTCTGGGAGTGCCCAATGCTTCAGTCGTACTGGGGGAAAATTTTCCACATTCTCAAAGAAATCACACATCTTGATAGCATCAAAAATCCAGCTCTTGCTTTACTGCACCTAACCATCGGGGAGGTTCCTTTAAACCTACAAGCAATATATATGTTCTTTTAGCAGCAAAGCTGAGTATCACTAAACTATGGAAAACGGAAAAAATCCCCAATGTTCAGGACACTATAGAACTAACTAGCCTACAGTCCTCATACGAAATCGCTTCGGCAACCCAGGATAAAAAGTATCGAGCAACCCTAGATCACTGGTCCCCATGGATCACTTGGTTAAAACAAGTGGATACTTAGGCATTCTAAATAATCTCACAATACTAGGCCTTCACAACTACTACATTTCTACCAACAATACTCTAAACTCCCATCTAAACCTTACCTGGAGACCTCAGGAGCCCTCCCCGCCTCAGTATCACCCGGCTGGGAGAGGCGGGGGTGGAGCTCAATAATACAAGCAGGACAATACCCTGGCAGTGAGGAATCGCAGTTCAGTTCATTGGTTATTCAGATGTCAGCAGTCACAGTATTAGCACTAAACAATTATCTCACAATTCTACATTTCTTGACTTTGGTGAAATTCACCTTGTCACAAAGCAATTAATGCTACTAGGCGAAACTATACAGAGGTTAAGATTTTTAATACATATAACTCTGAAAGCCCAGGCCCGGGCAACTACCAAAGGGTTCAGACCATCTCCCCCTGACACATTATGTTCCCAATAGGGGTGCCGGGGTGTGAGATCTTCCACTCTTTACAAGCGTAAGGCCCAGGGGCTGAACCTCCTTCTCTTCTATAGAACCTCGCTTTAGTATTAACGTTAAGCACTATGATACATGCTTTGGAATCAATATGGACTATGTATATGCTTGTTAATGTCATTTGTTTTATAAGGCATATGGTTTAAATGCTCACATTTTTCTGTGTAACTTGAAAAATTGCAATAACAATTTAATTTGAAGATTCTCTCCATGCGACTGATAGCACTGATCCCGCAACTGATCCACGATGACCAAGTGGGGTTTGTCCCTGCAAGAGAAGCTAGGGACAACACCACTAAGGCACTTAACTTGCTCCATGTGGCTCAGACCCGTAAGATTCCCCTGCTACTTCTGTCCACGGACGCAGAAAAAGCATTTGACAGGGTAGACTGGCTGTTCTTGACGGTGACATTGAGTGCCATTGGAATGGGCCGGAGGATGATGCAGTGGGTCCAGGCTATATATTCATGTCCCTCGGCGCAGGTCAAGGTGAATGGCCATTTATCGCAGTCGTTTGGAATTGCTAACGGTACACGCCAGGGATGCCCCCTGATATTTATCCTTACCTTAGAGCCCTTTTTACGGACCATTAGAAACAATCCCGATATCACCGGCCTGCCTCTATCTGACACCTTGTCCCCGAAAATCGCAGCATTCGCGGATGACTTATTATTCTTTTTGTCTAAACCGCTGGTTTCCGCCCCAAACTTACTTGCTGAACTGAAGACTTACAAGGCGTTTCCTCGTTCAGAATCAACTATCACAAATCAGAGGTGCTGACTGTCTCTATGCTGGCCTCCACGTTCTCCCTTCTGCGGATGGACCTCCCCTTTCGCTGGGCCACAACGCATATAAAATATCTAGGCATCCTTCGCCCAAGCAGGTTGGAAGAGGTTTTTGGGCTTAATTTTCCACCACTCCTGTCCACTATCAAAAATGACTTACAGTCCTGGCAACAGGGACTTTTTCCTGGTTTGGCCGCTGCAGCATAATAAAAATGAATGTTATGCCACGTTTATTATACCACCTCCAAGCCCTTCCGATTCGTATCCCAAGCTCATTCCTTAGGGCCGTTAATCAGGCGTTTACAACCTTCTTGTGGGACTTGAAGCCTCCTCAGCTGGCACAATCGATCCTCATGGCCTTGCCTGACGCCTCCCTCTATCATGTAGCGTGTCATATGATGTGGGTCCTGGACTGGATTCGACATGGCACGCTTAAGCAATGGGTTCGTGTAGAGCAAACCCTTGCGAGGATCCCGCTGGAAACAGTACCATGGTGCCAGGCGGATCTGCTGTCCCAGACCCTGAAGCACCCGATGATCAGAGCGACGAGGAGAATCTGTGTGAAGACCTTTTGCAATCTCTTAATTGCTCCGCTACCATCTCCTCTCACCCCAGTTGTGGGTAGCCCGGCTTTTTGCCCGGGACTTAAAGACGCCAGCTTTCGGGGACTGATATCAGCTGGCCGCTTTCAGGAACGTCACTTCATCGTTGATGGTCAATGGATAACCAGACAGCAAATCCAGGATGATCCAGCTCTAGCAGGCTTATCTTTCTGGCAAAAAGTACAATTGGTCCACTTCATCGCCTCTTTACCTTCTCCAGAACACTTTGGAAGGAGCCTCACTCCATTCGAATTGATGTACCTGGAGCGTTCTCCTCTGCAGCATGCTGTATCTCAGACTTACCAACTCCTGGTAGCTCCATGATGGAGAAACAGACTTGGGGCTGCAGCTCTCAGATAGGCACATCGATAGGATCATCTTGTTCACCTTTAAGACTTTGATTTGTGCCAAACACCAGGAAGCGGGGTTTAAGGTGCTTACAAGATGGTACCACACCCCAGTGAAGATCCACAAAATGTTTCCTAGGTGCTCGGACCTGTGCTGGTGATGTCGTGAGGAAACGGGCTCCCTCCTCTACATCTTTTGATCGTGCCACCACCTGCAGTCTTACTGGATGGAAGTCCACCACATTGTGCAGAAATTCACGGACTGGGAACTTTTTTTCCTCCTGCACCACCACGATATCCTGAGTAAGGCTTACAGGAAGTCCATCCTGCCCCATCTGCTCACAGCTGCGAAGAGCTGCATCCCCTTGCTTTGGAAACAATCGCAGCTGCCGTCGGTGGCCGTCTGATTGAGAAAAGTAGTGGAAATTAACGCAATGGAAGACTTGAACAGTAAAGGGCCACAGGGAGAAATTCACTAAGAAATGGTTTTACTGGCACGAGTTTGTCTACTTCGAACAGTACACGCAACTGATTACTTAATCTCCTCTTGGGTTGAGGTATACGATGCTGAGCCCCTGGCCTGGTTGGAGTGATTGGTGGATGGCCTCTGTCCTGCACTGCCCCCTCCTCTCTTCCCCCCGTTTTTTTTTTTTTTTCTCTACTTCTTTCTGCCTTTCTCTCTGTCTTTTCCTCTTGCTCTCTTTTTTTATTTTATTTTATTTTTGTCTACATTCGATACAGAGGTTTTCCTGTCCTCTCCAATTACACCATGTTTACTGAATCACGGGTTTTTCTATTATTATTTTTGCCGCACAAAATGCCACGCAGAGATTTGCTAGAGCCGAGGGCGAAACGTCTAACTGTATAGCTTTCTATATCCAACATTGACCTGTGTGATATTGAGCCTTGTCTTTTTTAATATTGTATTCTGGCAGACATGTCATTATGGTGATTCCTGTATTTCCCATGTGTTCTTTATAAATAAAGAATTGAAAAAAAAAAAAATGACGTCTATTGGTTTAAGGTACAGCTAGATCCTATTTTAGTTTCCCATTTGTCCGTCGCCTTTGATTTGAAGGGTATGCTTTTCTTTCTTAGGACTGGATAAATCTTTGAAATACCTTTGCTCGTGTTTGTGGAGCAATTCAGATAGGACCATATTTTTATGGGGACATGGGCCCTGATCTGTGGATTGTGTTGCAGGCAGTGTGTTATTTGGAGATAAGAGAAGTAATCAGAGGGTTGGAGTCCTAATTCTTTTTTTAGTTGGGTGAAGTTTTTAATATGTCCACTATCATAGAAGTTTCCTATCTTGATACTTGAATCTTTGATCCATGCAAGATGTGCGCTGGCCATGCCCCCCCAGTGCCCCCACATATTTCCACAGCTAGATTCAGCATAAGTTCTGCAGGGTCCTCCTCACTATCATCATCCTGATCTACCTGTCCCTCCTCCCACAGATCTGTCAGAAACTTGAGAGTATGGTATTCATGTCTAGTTAAGCTGGACCAATCCCCCAGGGGTCCTAGGGGGTATTGGTCTCCTTTCTTTCATGTAAAACTTGAAAGATCATTTTCCTTGCAAATAGTGTTGAGCGAACCCAGACTGTAACGTTTGGATCCATACCGAACTTTCGGGTGTGCGGGACCCGGACCCGAACACGGACATTTCAAAAAACGTTTGGGTTCAGGTTCTGGGTTCTGGTAGTTGATCACACATGTTGAATAGCTGAAGGGCAGCCAATTAACAAGCGTTTCACTGGTTTGCCCTTAGAAGCCATCACAGCCATGCCTACTAATGGCATGGCTGTGATTGGCCAGTGCATCATGTGACCCAGCCTCTTTATAAGCTGGAGTCACAGTGCTGCATGTCACATGCTCTTGGGTTAGTGTAAGGAGAGGATGCTGCCGGCGTTTTTGTGAGGGAGAGATTGCAGACATTTTAACATCTGATCCTGCATCCTGAGATTACTACTGCTGTTGCTCTGAGGGACAGATTGCAGAAATTTGAGATTTCACATACTGCTGCTTTGAGTGACAGATTGCAGATCAAACTCTGCATAACACAACGATCGCTACGATCGTGCACAACGATCAGATTGTTGGAGTA
>BLSH010029165.1:848122-860247 GCA_018402905.1 Glandirana rugosa
TCCCTCTCCGGCTCCGTCGTCGTCTTCACCTTCGTCCTCCTCCGGCTCTGGAAAGAACCTAAAACTCCATTAATAAGGTTACGTCGGACACGGAACTTAAATCTACGGACCAGTACCTTCAACACGAGTCCAACTTGGTGAAGGGTGGGTGGAAGATGATGTGGAGGATGATGAGGTCCTAGACCCCACATGGAATGAGAGTCATGCGAGTGACGTGTGGAGTTTGGAGGAAGAGGTGGTGGTCGCGCAGAGGCACCAGCACAGCAAAAGAGGAAGCAGGTTGCAAAAGTGGAGCGAGCGTCCCCTAGACAGTATGCCTGCTACTACCCACCGCACCCAGGGACCTAGCACACCAAAGGCAGCTCAAAGGCGTTCCCTGGCGTGGCAGTTCTTCAGACAATGTGCTGACGACAAGACACGAGTGGTTTGCAAGCTGTGCAATGATAGCCTGAGCTGGGGCATAAATGTTCTCAACCTGAGCACAACTTCCATGACCAGGCATCTAAATTCAAGGCACAGGCTGCATTGGAATAATTACCTCAAAATCCAAGAAAGGTCTCGGCCTCCTCCTGCTTCCACTTCTGCTGCTGCCTCGGCCTCTCCCTCCACCTCTACAGTGACAGTGTCACCTGCCACCCAGCAAACAGACGATATGTCAGCAACGCCACCATGTCCGCACCATCCCCAAGCATTTCCACATGGTCCCATGGAAGCTTACAGCTCTCCATCTCCCAAACACTGGAGAGAAAGAGGAAATACCCCCTACCCTACCGTTATCCCTGGCCCTGAATGCCAGCATTTCAAAATTCCTGGCCTTTGAAATACTGTCATTCCGTCTGGTGGACACGTACAATTTCAAAAACCTGATGGCGGTGGCTGTCCCACAGTACGTGGTTCCCAGCCGCCACTACTTTTCCAGGCGAGCCATCCCTTCCCTGCACAAACAAGTCGGGGACAAGATCAAGTGTGCACTGCGCAACTCCATCTGTGGCAAGGTCCACATAACCACTGATACATGGACCAGTAAGCACGGGCAGGGACGCTATATCTCGCTAACTGCACACTGGGCAAATGTAGTGGCAGGTGGGCCTGAGCCGGCTAGCCATTTGGCGCATGTCCTTCCACCACTGAGGATTGCAAGGCATTTCTCTTTGCCTCCTGTTGCCTCCTCCTCCTACTGCATTTCCTCCTCCTCAACCACCTACTCATCCACTCAGCGTAACACCTTCACCACCAACATCAGCACATCCAGGGGGAAATGACTTTTTTCTATTTGAAAAATTCAATCATAACAAAATGAGTGTCTGAACTTACCAAAAGGCATCTGTCTTTTCAAGTATAGAGCAGCAATCCTCCATGTGTTACAGGGTGAGCATCCGCTACCTGAATATGAAATAACCCATTCTGAGCCAATCTTGCTCTGTAAGCGAGATACATTGATGACATGCTGATCATATGGAATGGATCTGAGAGTGAGCTACACAACTTCTTGGACTACTGCAATGGCAATCCATTTGGCATTTCCTTCACGCATGTCCTGGATAATCTACCCCTCATGTTCTTAGACCTCGAATTGCAAGTGGATGAGGAGAATAACATATTTTCTAAAACACACTTCAAACCCAGTGCAGGTAACTCTTATCTACATATCAAAAGCCACGACCATCCAAAATGGATACATAATGTCCCTTTTGGGCAATTCTGTAGGTTGAGAAAGACCTGCACTAGAAGAAGTGACTATGAAGATCAAGGGCACATTCTAAAAAATAATTTCCTGGAAAGGGATACAAAGAAGAGCACGTGGAGGAAGCATTCATGAAATATTGGATGCAGTACAGCAAGGGTCCCCCAAGAGTGACACAAGACAGAGAGGTAACAACCAAAGCCAAAAGTAAAAAATACAATAGTCTGGACAACACAAACTCAATCAGGTTCAGTACCAGATATAATACTAAGGCATTTGACATCCAATGTGTCATCCAACGCAACTGGAACATTCTTAAACAAGGTCCCATTCTGAGCAAAACTCTGCCCTCCAGACCTGAAATCGTCTTCAGAAAACCCAGAGACTTAAGAAGCTTCAAAGCACCCAGTATGGTACATAAGGCTCCAAGCGAGAAAAAGACCCATTCTGGCCCTTGGTCATCACTGTTTGACCAAAAGGGGAACTATAAGTGTGGGGTGAAGAACTGTGGGACTTACCAATTGATGTTGCATTGGAAGAAAGAAATAATAGGGACAGATGGTGGCACCCATAAAATCAAACAATTAACTAACTGTGGAACGTCCTATCTGATCTATGGCATGATCTGCCCATGCGGCCTCCTCTATGTGGGGTGGACTATACGCGCGCTTAGAGTGAGGTTTAGCGAACACAAATGCAACATCATCAACAGTAAAGAGGATAACAGCAATAGTAAAAACAAACAGAAAAATAAATACAATTATTCAGTCCCATGCCACTTCAAGGCGCATCACAATGGAGATCCAGCAGATATGCAACTGTTTGGCATTGAAGCCATCAATAATGATGCTGATAATGGTAGAAGGTTTCAAAAACTATGCAAGAGAGAAACTTTTTGCATCTTCACTCTAGGATCTTTATCCCCTGGAGGGTTGAATGAAGATTTGGAGGTTCATGGGGTGGTGTAACACTATTTGGGGTCATTGTCCCCCCGGGGGTCTCCTGTATGACCTGTATATATATGCCCTTGGATGAATTCAATAGATACATTTAATATCCATTGAGAACCCATCCCTCTGCCATGTCTCTCTCTTTCCCCCTTCTGGTGCCCCTGGATTAATAGAGGTGTGGACACGTATGATGTGCCCGCACCCTGTTGGTACAGGGCTAAGTGGACAGGAATACGCGTACCCATAATTGGCCAGTGTGACATCACTCTCTCACCCATATGTTTTTCTTGTTGTATTTGCTTCATACACCTCACATATCCCATTTCTCCTCCTATGTAGACCAGTGTGAGTACCTGTAGACTTCCATACATGCTCAGACCCACCTAGATATTAATTGTCTAACAGTCTGTACCCCTCCAGTGTATTGGCCAGGATCCATCCACTAACCCATTCATGTGTGCGCATTTACTTGTGTACATGAGCACATTCGCTCTGGTCCCTACATAATGCCCATACTCTTCCAAAAATACACACCCACCTTCCGGGTATATATATATATATATATATATATACATATATATGTGTATTCATACATATATCTTTCCTATATATCTCCTACATTATATATTATCTATTATATAGTGTGTATCTACATTTTTTATTAAACCTCATTTCGTACTATACAGGTCTGCCCAGTTACCTACAGTGTTCACCTTCCCATGACATAGTGACACCTACAGCAGGGACCACGCTTGGGCTGGAGGCCTGGCCTGCTGTCCAGCCCACATCTGACAGACACTCTCCAGTCCTAACCCACGACCTGGTAGGTGGAGCCACTAGAGGGGAGGGGGTGCACCTGGGACACAAACCATATCATCCTCCAGAGACATCCCCCATACAGCTCACCCACAGGACTATACCACCCATCCCTCGCAGATCACATCTGGTTATCCCTAGATTTAAGAGGATCAGCAATATCCACAGTATGCCCCCTTTTGGGAACCCTGAACCTGTTCCCTGCATCATCCCTCATCCCCCACTACACACAGCACCTTGCACCATATAATTTCTGGTCTTACCATAAAAGTGCAGATTGATCTGCCATCCCCCTGTCCCATTTGTGTATATATGATTTGTGTATGTATGATTTAATTAATACTAAATAAGAAATATATAGACACACCGGCTGTGCGGGTACAGATAGATACATGAAATGATCATATTGTTTTATAAATCCAATCAATTCTAATTTACCTATCCATTCTGCCATATGTTTACCTTTCACCATGTGTTTTACTTTGTGTTTGTTATGCACATATATTTGCTTATGATATATATATATATATATATATATATATATATATATATATACACACTGAGTTTTAGAACATTTAAGTTATATATTTTTATATACTCCTTTTATCTGATGTCTCAGTACATAGATCATTGGATACATCTGTATCTGATGCTAGATCAGTCTCTATCTCCTTGCAGCTCTGCATTACACTATTGTCTATCTTGAGTGCACATATGGGGGTGTGCATTCTGCTGCATGCACATGTACATGCACACAAGCATATAGGCATCAGTAACTACATTTCTCTCTCTATATATATATGGTGTCTTCTGATATAGTGCGCTGAGATTAACAAAGGACCAATGCAACCGGTAAAGGAGAACTATTTCCTCATGGTCTTACCACCCACCTTGCACACCACAGGATAACACGCATACCAGACTTTTTCATAAGGCTCTGAAGAAGAGGAAAACCCTTGAAACACATCAGCCTGCCACAACATCCGTCAGCCCTATGGAATGCGGGTATCATTATATGGAAATCCCAAGAGGAATGATATGATGTGATTTTCTTGTACAAAAGGTTTATTAAGAATCAGTTCGACAAGGCTTGTTACAATAACAGCAGTGGAAAAACATTTAGTCAGAGGTATACATTAGGCAGACTGTGTGCAACATAGCAGTCAACAAAAGAGCATAATCACCTGTTCCAGATTATAAAGTAAGGCATTGTGGTAAAAAAGAAAAAAAAGAAAAAAAAAAACAAAAGAATACATGAAAACGGGGAACATATATGCATAACGTAACTCCTGTGTTGCCTCTAACAATAACCCAGGCTGCACCTGGAGTCCTGGCGACATGGTAGAAGAGTTCAAGAGTAGAGAAGGAGCAAAGAGAGATTGGAGAAGAAGAGGGAGAAAGCAGAAGGGGGAAAAAGAAGAAGAGATAGGAGAAGCTGGTCCACGGGCTGCATGGCAGAAATAAATATCAGAGTGAGAGCAATGTTGTATCGAATCTCAAGAGGTGGGCATAGTCGATTCAAGGCCTCCAAACTTTTTGCATGAGTGTCCACAACTATTGCCGACAGCTTCTCGTTCACCATTATACCATTCATGTGGTTTTTAACCGCTTCAAAACTAAGTACAGGCATCTTCCAAGCTCTTGAGATGGTCAGTCTAGTTACAGCAAACAGATGCAACGCCAGCTGCCGCTCCGGGCGCAGCAATATGGTAACGGGTCTACATATGAGAGCTTCATAGGGATCCTTCGGAAGATTGGTGTGAAGCAGTTTGCGGAGAAGGGCATATACCCTGATCCAAAGCCTGCAAGCCTTTAGGCAGAGCCACCAGACATGTGCCATAGTGCCTTTCTCTGTGCATCCCCGAAAACAATTATGCTATTATACCCGTGCTAGGGTATAATAGCACCTATAAAGAACTTTACAGGCATTCTCCAAGATTAAAACTTTTAGTGAGGATTTGGAGATAGCTACGGTCATGGATTGCCAGTCCTCTGGATCGAGCTTTGCCCCCAAGTCCGTCTCCCATTAAAAGTGGTAAGGTCTAAGGGGGGGTTTTTAGAGGTAATTATTGCCAAATATATCAACAAGATCAGACCTGAGGCTTGAGGTCAGGACCTACACAAGCTGTCAAATGGGGTCAGGGTATACGGCATGGGTCTGGATTTTATGAGTTGCTGAAGGAAATGCCGGAGTTGCAAATAGCTATAATATTTCCGGGGCAGGAGCGCAGGGCTGAATACGGGATTATCATAGTTGGAGTAAACATAGAATGTACATCCACAAAGCCATTCTCAGACCACCAAGAGAACTGGCGCAGGTTGTCACACCCGGGGGGAACAAGGGGCAGTGCAGTAGTCGAAGCAAAGGCAGATGTGGTGAGATAAGGCCCTCCGAGTACTTAACCGAGTCCCAAATCCGCAGTGAGTGAAATAAACAAGGTCCCAACGCCGTTGGGCGATATGTATGAGAGAGCCAGGGGAGAGAGGCTAACGGAATAGGATTACAGTCCACCAGATCCATGGTAGCCCACAGCAGCATCTGGTATTTTTCATGGAGGCAGGACAGCGGGGCGATCTACGCAGCTGTATAGTAAGCTTGTAGATTAGGGACTGAAAGACCCCCATTTATCCTGCGTGTGTACAGAATGTGTTTAATAATCCTTGGTCTACTAGGACCCCATAGGAACTTCCGAATTTTCCGTTGATGGATACGCAGTATATGAGGGGGGATGGGGATTGGGAGGACTCGGAAAGAATAAAGTAACTTTGGGAGGTAGGACATATGCAGGGCCACTATTCTACCAAACCAAGAAATAGGGAGGTGAGCCCAAGAGGACAGCAGTTCTGTTAATTGTCGGAATAGAGGGGGATAGTTGGCTTGGTATAGGCCCTCGTACATAGGGGTAAGTTTAATTCCTAGATAAGGCAGGGCAGACAACCATTGGAACGGAAAAGCGTCCCGTAGCGCCGTTAGTTCTGCAGGAGAGAAGACATGGCTTTAGATTTAGAAAGGTTAACCGCAAGACCGGAGAAGGACGCAAAAGGTTTCTAACAGGGTAAACAAATTCTGCAAAGATATTCTAGGGTTTGTCAAAGACAATAGAATGTCATCGTTGAACATGGTGACTTTGTGAGGACTGCCAGCCACCTCCAACCCGTCACGTCCGGGTGAGCACGGATTGCCTCGGCCAGGGGCTCCATCGCCAGAATGAACAAGAGCGGAGTGCGCCTCTGTATGGGTAGGAGCTCGGACTCAAACCCACAATACCTGACCCGGACCTGGGGGAAGTCATACAGGGCCAAAACCCAACTTATGAAGGAGTCACCAAAGCCAAAGCGGCGAAGTGTAGTCAGAAGATACGACCAAGACACAGTGTCGAAAGCTTTATTCACATCTAAAGAGAGGAATATAGTGGCCAGGGATCTATCGTGGGCTGTGTGTTGGATTTGGAGTAACCGTCGGATTGCAGCACCTGCTTGGAGTCGCAGAATGAAGCCAACCTGGTCTTTTTTAACCAAGCGGGGCAAAAAGGTGTTAAGGCAATTAGCTAATATTTTTGTCAGGATCTTCCCGTCGATGTTAATAAGCGAGATGGGTCTGTAGTTGGCCCAGGAGGAAAGGTCCCGGCCGGTTTGGGGATCATAACTATATTACCTGTTAATAGAGTGGGGGAGATGGAGTGACCAGTTTTTACAGAGTTGTACATAGCAGTGAGGTGGGGGGTGACCAGATCTGCTAGTTTCCTATAATATAGCGCTGTGAATCCATCAGGACCCGGCCGCTTGGACACCTTCAAATCTTTTATAGCTTGGAGGACCTCAGGGGTGGATATGTCTTTGTCCATTAGTGTCATCTGGGATCGGGACAGAGTCGGCAATGCCAGTCCCTTCAAAAAATCATCAAGGCCTCTACTGGGGTTCTGGTTAGGGGCAGCGTAAAGTTTGGCAAGACGAAAGCGAAATTCGTGCAGGACCTTAACCGGGTTGCCAGTAAGACAGTTATGACGGGTGAGTAGGGTAATCAGAGCAAATTTTGGGGAAAAGGTGTGGAGTCTGCTGGCTAACATAGAATTTGGTTTGTTTGCTTTAGCATACCATCTAGCTTGGTCTAAGGTCTTACGGTTGAGTGAGGTAGGGGACTGCTTAAAAATTGCCTCTGCCGAGGTCAATTGAGTCTCTAAAGTTTGCCTAACAACCAACCGTTCCCTCTTACATCTTGAGGCTATGCCGAAGGACTGCCTTGTACGCTTCCCAGACTGTAACGGGGAGGAAACCGTACCCGCATTAAGACAGAAATAGTCCTCTGTAGCTTTATGGATTTCGGATAAGGTCTCTTTGAAGGATAAGAGGGAATCATTCATGATCCACGGGGAGTAATCATGCTTGGAGAGGAGGGACTGACATGTCACCATGACAGGGTCGTGGTCCGACCAGGGGGGGGACAGGATGGAAGCAGATACTATTAAAGGGAGATGTTTACGGAGGACAAACATATGGCCTATTCTAGATTGAGAATTATTGAGATGAGAATAATAAGTATAATCCTTGCCCAAGGGATGCAGCTCTCTCCAAACATCTACCAAACCATAACCGTGCAGTGCCATAAGAATGCTTTAGCATCAGGGGACAGTGTACGTTGTTCTGAGGAGTACCTATCCAGCGTGGGATTCAGCACCACATTGGAGTCCTCTGCCATGAGGAGGGTGCCCCTTTGGTGGCTCCCCAAGAGGGAGCAAAGATGCATCAGGAAAGGCGTTCACATTTGGTGCATAATAATTTAAAATAGTGACCTTTGTGTCCTGGATCCTGCCTATTAAGATGAAGTATCTGCCCTCAGGGTCCGCTATCTGTCTGCTGCAAACAAAGGGAACTGATTTACGCAATGCTATCAGGACACCCCTCTGCTTTGCCGGGCCATTAGCCATAAAAACTTGAAGGTACATGGTGTCAAAAAATTTTGGGCAAAAGGAAGAGGAAAAATTAGTTTCCTGGAGGTAAACTATATCCATCTTCTGCGTCCTAAGATACTTAAACACCTTCACTCTTTTCTGGGGAGAATTCAAACCCTGAACATTCAGGGAAAGCCAATTCAGTGTCATGGCGGCTTCACAACATTACAAAGTAACTTTAGAGCTATGCAACCCACAGACCAGAAAGAAAGAAGAGAAAGAGGAGTATAAAAGTAAAGTTGGGAACAAAGAGAAAAAGGAAATGTTGAGAGCAGGAGACAAAGGGAAGAGTAGCAAAAGGAGAATTTGCTTCCATAACATTATATAACACATTAATGCAACTTGGTGTGGGCCTAACAACCCGCTTGTGAATCGGAAGTTGGCGAGGACGGGTATCCTTGCCAAGTGCCGATGCATAGGGGGAGCAGTGGTCCGCCAGAACCACCCGCCAACTAATTAATTTGTAAGCAATAAACCAATAATTGGCACATACGAATATATAAGATCAATCACCAGTAAATAAGCTGTAGGAAAAAGAGAGGGAGATTAACCATGAACATGCGACAACATCTATGTCTAATACCATTTCAAAATATAACATGCCCCGGAGGAGCGAAAGGATCCAGGCCAGAGCTACCCTGGTAGGGCTGTCCAAGGTCAGTTAACCATCAGTGCTGGTGATCAATGCCTGTGGCTGTATAGAAGGGGATCGTCAGCCCCACGGCCCATTGTCTCTTAAGTGGGGTGGCACGTAGCAGGGGTAAAAAATACAGGAAAAAAATGGGAAAAAGTCACCAGGGCCTAAATAAGTCAATTGCAAAATCCGGGAAGATGGACAATGTCTCTATTAGGGAAGTCTTTGAAACAGGCCATCCGGGGAACAACACACGGAACCAAACAAAGATGGGCAATGAAAAGCTAATACAAAGAGTCACTAGCCAACGGTGTAAAAATCAGGAACCCCCTGGCACCTCCAATAAACTGAAAGGAGGGAAGTATTATCAAGTAAAAGAAAAAAAGTTTACTCAGCCTGTTGGTATCTTCTCAAAGCGCTGGGCCTGAAGGTCCTTTAGAGCCTGGGAGCTCGACAAGGACTTCTGCGAAGTTTGAAATGGTTGTCGTACATTCTGAGTAGACTTCTTCCTTGACGAGGTGGACGGGAATTCGATCTGTGATTGAGGTAAGTCAAAATGAAGGTCTTGGAAGAGGCGTCGGAGATGTGCAGAGGAGGATGCCTGGAATTGTCACCCTTGATATGTAAAGGAGAGTTTAAAGGGGAAGCCCCACCTATATTTGATCTCCTGGGATTGCAGAATCTGGAGATAAGGTTTTTAGGTCCCAGTGTCTTGCAATGGTCCCTGGTGAGAGGTCCGCGAACAGTTGAAGCGGGTTACCTTGGAAGGAGAGGTCCTAGTGTTCCCTTGCAGCCTGCAGGAGACACTCCTTGGTGTGGTAATAATGGAGTTTGATGACCACGTCCCTGGGGGGGCCCTCATAGGGTTTGAGCACTAGGGTTCGGTGTATGCAGTCAAATTCCAACCTGTCTTGTGGGATCTCACTTGCCAATTCCTGAAAGAATGCTGTTGCTGTGCCGTGCAGATCAATAATGACCTCCGGTAGGCCCTGTTTTCTGCATCTTCCAATTGTGCCTAATTTCTGCTGCCATCTTTTCCACCTACTCCTCATGGCCTTCAAGGACCGTGGTGATCAAGTCCATGTGATGTTCCAGCTGGTTAGTGCAATGGCCTATCTCTTTAAGGCCATGCACGAGGTCTGAGAAAAGCTTGCGGGAGGCCATAGTAATTTCGTCCCGCAAGATCGTGGCAAGCATAGCGTCGGCTTCTGCAGTGCCGGGGCAAACAAGGTCTGTGGGGAATTGTTGCTGGCTGCTCGTTTGTGAGGCAGAGTCAGCCGCTGACAATTGGGATGAGTCATCCAGCTCGGTTGTCTAAGGCGTCATCTTGCCCCACCTTTCCCTGTGGCTGGGGAGGCCTTCAGCATTTTGTGATGTGACTGCCACCATTTAGAAGAGCGGAGCATCACCTCCAGGTGCCCGGGTACCTCCTGTTACGGATGGGGTGAGAGGTGAGTGGGTGCCGGCTGTATGTGCTGTGTCCAGTGGGCAGAAAGGTTCCGGTGGAGCTAGTGTCCTAAACGGCCATACTCATCGATCGCGCGCATGCACCCCCGATATGATGTGATTTAAATTATTTTACTGCATGTGAGTACGCTACTTACTTCCATCATTTAATAAATATCTTACCAAGGATAATGCACAAAGCCATGTACCTTCTATTTCTTTCTCCATGTTCTAGCACTCGGGCCCCCCCCAGTTGACTGAGGCAGGGCGGCATGCATTGTCTACACAGTAACATCTGAACAGAAGCTTAATTATTCACACCCAAGCCCACCGTACAACGCAGGAGATTTTATTTGTTGATGTCGGATCCGATACCTCAATGGCGGATCTCAACCCATTTATAGCTAATGCATTAGGGGGCTAATAAACCAGTAAAATATCGGATTGGCTCACACTAATTTCTGAGCCAAAACAACTGGAGGAACCAAGCCTCCATATGAATTCTGGCTTGTGTGGTAGATACTGCCTGAAGACACATGCAGCGTGCATTCCAGGCACAATCAACTTCCCCCATCACACACCACACAAATGGCATGTCATTTCTGGTGGATGTATAACATCACATCCAGTCATGACACATTCAGAAATATTTACATCAGTGAGATGTGGTGATGCCAGCACGTAATGCGCAGTCCCATCTACCCGTCCACAGACATGACATCGGAGGTGGGAACAGCGCAAATCCTCCTAGACAAAGGTCCTAATCCCATGGTGGACACAGATGGTAATGCAGTCAACCATGGAAGGGAGTTGGTCCCCCACTCCAGATAAACTGCGTGGGGTCTAACCGTGCTGGGAATGTCTCCCTGAAACTAATGTGTAAGAGTCGATCAGCATCCGCTTGATGAATTTCATATATTTAATATTTAAATAAGAAGAAAAAATGATATAGAAGCAAATTATCTCTATACATCATAAATTATGATTTACATATTATATATATATATATATATATATATATATACACACAAAATTAACCAGAAAAAAAGGAGAAAGGGAAAAAGACACTACATCAAATGCTCAGTCTTGCCAGTAGTGTTGAGCGAACCCGGACTGTAACGTTCGGGTCCGTACCAAACTTTCGGGTGTCCAGGACACGGACCCGGACATTTCAAAAAACGTTTGGGTTTGGTCCGGGGTTCTGCTATTTTACTCCACGTGTTGAGAAGCTGCAGGGCAGCCAATCAACAAGCGTTTCACTGGTTTGCCCTTAGAAGCCATCACAGCCATGCCTACTAATGGCATGGCTGTGATTGGCCAGTGCATCATGTGACCCAGCCTCTATATAAGCTGGAGTCACTTGATGCTGCAGTCACATGCTCTTGGGTTAGCTGTAGGGAAAGGGAGCTGACGGCATCAGGGAGAGAATAGAGACATTTTAAGATCTGATCCTGCATCCTGAGATAGATTACTTTACTACTGCTGTGCTGTTGCTCTGAGGACAGATAGCAGAAATTTGAGATTTCACATACCGCTGCTTTGAGTTGCAGAGCAAACTCTGCATAAAACAACGATCGCTACGATCGTGCTCAACGATCAGATTGTTGGAGGAATTTGAGATTTCAAATGCTGCTGCTTTGAGTTGC
>BLSH010029165.1:868610-890054 GCA_018402905.1 Glandirana rugosa
GATTTACAAATGAGACGTGTTCCATGTCTGTTCAGAACACCCTAGGTACGGACTAAGTAAAATTATTTCCATTCGAACAGGTGCAACCTACACCTGTTTGCCGAGGCGAACAGACACTATTGCGGGGGACGGCACGATTTGTGTGCAAGGCTGTTATGTGACCGACGTCCCGTCCGGTCGTGGAGGTTCCGTATTTCCCGTTCGAGTCCGGTACACCGGTTAAACCTCTGGGTCTTCAACTTACCCCGTCTGGGTAGTCCGTCATGCACATCCTCACACGGGTGTATGAGAACGTGGTACAACGACTTTACGACGGAGGACGATTCTGGAACAGATAGCCGACCAACACGACAAACAACACCGCCCGACGACTGTTTCTAAAATGAATCAGGCATGGATCCCACAAGACTTGTCTGTACCTTGTGCAGAGTAAACATTTAGACCAGACTCACACAGCCATTCATATACTTCTTTTTTTGAATAGGCCTCCTACTCCTCTACCACCACCACTTCCACCTACACTGCCACGGTCACGGCCTAGTCAACCTCTAGGCTCCTACTCCACATCCACCCCCTTCCCATTTTTTTATTTGATTTTAATTTATTTTCCCTATCCCCATTTTTTTGTAGGGCACTTGCCCTACCCTTACCCCCATTTTACTTCCTTTTGCAGCCCTCTAGGGCTTTCCAGGACTTTGTTACAGCCATTTTTGTGCCTAAAAGTTCGGGTCCCCATTGATTTCAATGGGGTTCGGTGTCCGTGCGATCGTTCGGGTTCCGTCCGGACCCGGACCCGGACTTTGTCCCGAAGTTCGGCCGGACCAGCAGAACCCGAACTTCCAGAGGTTCGCTCAACTCTACTTGCCAGAGGTGAAGCCCTCAAGGAAAGGTCAATAACTCAAAATTTAATTTAAACCTGGTGGAGTATTGGCCTTTAGGCAAAAAATCCACAGAGAATCCCTTTGTAATATAATTTTTTTCCAATCGCCTCCTCGGTTATATTGTTTAACATGTTCCAGAGCCCAAAAAGTCAGCTTAGGAACATGGTAGTTGTGCACCTGGATGATATGTCATCCTATTGTGGAATAAATGTTGCCTATTTCAGCTGCATGTGTGTGGTCATAAATCCTTCTACAAAACCCAGGGATTATCTTGCCTATGTAGAAGGCACCACAAGGGCAAGTCATGATATAAATGATGCCTCTTTTTTGGCAGTTCACACACTTTTTTTGGCAGAAAAATCTGTCCAATTGGGAGAAGGATCAGTGCAAATATACTGGCAAAAATTACACGTACCACAAGGAAACCTGCCAAATTGAATATTGGAGACTGAGGATACATAGTAGGAATTATAACTACTGGATACAAGCCTGTCACACAAAGAAGGTGCTCCATTAAATGTGATTTGAGGATAGGAGGGCAAAACCTTGGCTATCAAGGGATCAGAGGTCGGAAGGTGTCAATACTTCTGTATATGTTTTTGAACCATCTTATGTTGAGCATTATAAGGTGTTATAATACGCAAAGAGGTTTCGTCTTTGCATGGTGGGCGCGAGCCAAAAAGTAATTGTTATCTAGATTGTTCAGTCACTCAATTAAATGCTTTTTGAAGGCAGGATTTAAAAAATCTTGTTCAAGTAAAGGAAGTTTAAGTTCATTGGCTGTTATTTTAAATTTAACTTCATTGCAGCAATTGCATTTGAGTCACAGATACTGTGAGTAAAGAATGGATTGTATCAAAGGTTTGGGATGAAAACTTTGAGCCTGCAAAATTGTATTTTCTGCCATTGGCTTTCTATACAAATTACTTTTCAAAGTCCCATTGCCATCCACTTCCGCTGACACATCCAGAAAAGTGATTTTGTGATGATCATGTGCCATGATGAAAGTGAGATTGTATGGGTTGGTGTTCATGACGCCAAGGCATTCATGTAGCAAATCAAGGGGACCGTCCCAGATCAAAAAAATGCCATTGATGTATCTTAGCCAGGTCAAGATACATGACAAAAACTTGGAAAATTTCCCTGAAAGTAAAAATGAACGCTCAAACTCCCCCAGGTGCACATTGGCGTAGGATGGGGCACAGCATGTCCCCATCGCTACGTCTTGCACCTGGAGGAAGTGGGAACCATTAAAGATGAAAACATTATGTCTCAGAATAAAGTCAATATCTGTAATACCAGATCAAACAAAGCTCTGGGATGTTGGATACTGTGGTTTAAAAAAGTTTTTGACAACATGAACACCCTTGGAATGTGAGATGGAACAGTAAAGACTTTCAACATCAATAGTTACCAATATGGCGCCTGTGGGAACATGCAAGTCCTCGATTAACTGTAAGAAATTAATTGTATCCTTAACATGTGAAGACAAACTAACAACAAAGGGTTGCAAGAAGGTGTCGACCCAATTGCTGGCGCTTTCAGTGAGGTTTGAATTTCCAGAGATGATGGGTCTGCCAGGGGGATTCTTTTGCGATTTGTGAATTTTTGGTAGTTACATAGTTACATAGTTACATAGTTAGTCAGGTTGAAAAAAGACACAAGTCCATCCAGTTCAACCAAAAAAAAAAATGTATATACACATACATATACACACATACATGTATATACATATATATACATATTCATATACACATACACACACATACACACATACACATACAACCAAATAATCCCATATACAATCCTTCACCCACAGTTGATCCAGAGGAAGGCAAAAAACCCCAGCAAAGCATGGATCCAATTTGCTATAACGGGGGAAAAAATTCCTTCCTGATTCCCCGAGAGGCAATCGGATTCACCCTGGATCAACTTTACCTAAAGATGTTAGTACCCAGTTATATTATTTACATTAAGGAAAGAATCCAGGCCTTTTTTAAAGCAATCAACCGTGCTGGCCAAAACCACCTCTGGGGGGAGTCTATTCCACATTTTCACAGCTCTTACTGTGAAGAAACCTTTCCGTATTTGTAGATGAAATCTTTTTTCCTCTAGACGTAAAGAGTGCCCCCTTGTCCTTTGTGATGACCTTAAAGTAAATAACTCCACACCAAGTTCACTATATGGACCACTTATATACTTGTACATGTTGATCATATCCCCCCTTAATCTCCTCTTCTCAAGAGAGAATAAATTCAGATCCTCTAATCTTTCCTCATAGCTGAGCTCCTCCATGCCTTTTATTAGTTTGGTTGCCCTTCTCTGCACTTTCTCCAGTTCCCCAATATCCTTTTTGAGAACTGGTGCCCAAAACTGAACTGCATATTCCAGATGAGGTCTTACTAATGATTTGTACAGGGGCAAAATAATGTCTCTATCTCTGGAGTCCATACCTCTTTTAATACAAGAAAGGATTTTGCTTGCTTTGGAAACCGCAGCTTGGCATTGTATGCCATTATTAAGCTTATGATCTACCAGAACCCCCAAATCCTTCTCCACTATGGATTCCCCCAGTTGTACTCCCCCTAGTATGTACAATGCATGCATATTCTTAGCCCCCAAGTGCATAACTTTACATTTATCAACATTATAGTATGGTAGTGCATAGAATGCTAGAGTTTTTGAGTATTTATTATACATGTAGTTCCAGGTATTCCTGGGAATGATCCCATCACCAAGGGCCTTAGAGATAAGAGACCAGAAGGTTTGGTTGAATTCCTCAATACATACTTCAGAAGTACCAATCCCTGTTGTTCAGGATGTCCATACACATCCCCCAACAGTTGGCCTGGTCCATAATTACCATATTTCCCCCTTTGTCAGTGGGTTTTATTATGAGTAATATGTTGTTTTGTAAATTTGTTAAAGCTTGACAATGTTTAATAGATAAATTTGAGGCTAGCGTCCCCCGATTCGATATCCCCTTAATGGCCTTGATTATACACTTGACAAAAGCTGCAACATTGGGGTTTGATTGAATTGAAGGAAATTTTTGGGATTTATTTTTCAACGAGGACAGATCTTAAGTCTGCTGAGTCAGAAGACTTAGCAGAATGACTCTCCTCATATAAAAGTGTGAGATCATGGAGGGCTCTACAACGACAAATAATGATAAGAGAGATTGATAACATCCAATCCTGTGTTGTGTTTCTGTATCCCATGTTCACTCCCACTTCCAAATTCTCCTTCTCTGCACATCCCTTTAGATCCCAGCCACCTAAAATCAGGCAAAGGGACAGATCCCCAGTCAATCAACCTTCCTTTAAACACGACACAGGATTGAAAGTTATTAATCTCTCTTCTCATTCTTTGTAGTTGGAGGAAACCCAGGTCCTTTTACTGGGCCTGAGCCTCTGTCCCGTAACCGAGATTGACAGATTTACTGTCATAAAAAAATTAAACCTATTTGCTCTGAAAATTCTGTTACATCTCATGTATGATAAATCATCTGATTCTGAACCTGAACATAAGGTTTCCATGCATGAATGTAGAGCCCTCCCTGATCTCACACTTTTTATATGAGGAGAGTCACTCTGCTAAGTCTTCTGACTCTGATGAATCAGACAACTCAGCAGACTTAATAGATAAAATTGATCTTAAAGCACTCCTTTCAGACACAAAGACAAATCCATTCCAGATCCATCCATGTTGAAAAAGAAATCCCCAAAGGTTCCTTCAATTCAATCAAACCCCAATGTTGCAGCTTTTGTCAAGTGTGTAACCAAGGCCATTAAGGGGATACCGAATCAGGGGATACTAGAGTCAAATTTATCTATTAATCATCCTGCTTTAACAAATTTACAAAAAAACTCATCACTCATAATAAAACCCACAGACAAAGGGGGAAATACAGTAGTTATGGACCAGGCTGATTATTGTGGGATGTGTATAGACATCCTGAACGATAAGGATTGGTACTGCCCCATTTCTGAAGTATGCATTGAGGAATTCAACCAAACCAATCTGTACCTGGGGGGAGTGGGAGAGTTCATTTTTTAAGTTTTCGTCATGTATCTTGACCTGGCTAAGATACATTGACAACATTTTTTTGATCTGGGACAGTCCCTTTGATTTGCTACATGAATGCCTTGGCATCATGAACACCAACCCATACAATATCACTTTCACCATGGCACATAATTGTCACAAAAAAAGCAGACGGTAGGAAATACAATTTTGTAGGCTCAAAGTTTTCATCCCAAACCTTTGATACAATCCATTCCTTACTTGCAGTAGCTGTGACTCAAACGCAATTGCTGCGATGAAGTGAAATTTAAAATAGCAGCGATGAACTTAAACTTTGTTTACTTTAATGAGGTTATTCTAAATCCTGCCTAGATCACAATTACTTTTTAGCTCGCTCCCACCACACAAAGATGAAACCTCTTTGCGCATTGTAACAGTTTATAATGCTCAACATGAGATGGTTCAAAAACATACTGTATACAAAGTATTGGCACCTTCTGACCTCTGATCCCTTGATAGCCAAGGTTGTTTCCTCCTATCCTCAAATCACATTTAAACAAGCACCTTCTTTGCGTGACAGGCTTGTATCCAGTAGTTATACTTCCTACAATGTATCCTCAGTCTCCAATATTCAATTAGGTAGGTTTCCTTGCAGCTTGTGTAATTTTTGCCAGTATATTTGCACTGATCCTACTCCTCTTCTCCCAAATGGACAGATTTTTCGGCCAAAAAAGTTTGTGAACTGCCAAACAAGGGGCATCATTTATATCATGACTTGCCCTTGTGGTGCCTTCTATATAGGCAAGACAATCCGTGAGTTTTGGAGAAGCATTTATGGCCACACACATGCAGCTGAAATAGGCAACATTTATTCCACAATAGGACGACATATCATCCAGGTACATAGAGGAAAAAGGATTGGGACTTTGAGTGAAATGTGCAGAAGCACATCTCCATCCCTGGTAATTGTAATAGAAGAGTAAGTTTTGGGACTTTGAATGAGGTGGGCATGTGAGAACAAAGAGTCAATTGGTTAAACAGTGATATCTTTATTCAAAACGTTTAAAACAAGTACATATGGTATCTACCCCAAGTGGTGGGCTAACATGTATCAATATTTAGTGTCGGTACAGTATTGCAGAGCTACAGGGGGATCTACCCCAGTAGCAGCTAATGTACCCACAATATCACAACCACAAAGGGGGCTGCCCTAGTGGCACTGGCAAGCATGTAAAAATAATTAGTCAACAATAATAAATATATGAAGATGTAACAGAATATATGCATATCATAAGCCCAAACATCACAATCCCCGATCACTGGATGTTGAAAACCTGGTATAAAAACGTATGCATGTAACAGGCACAAACCAGATACACATGGTATGTGCCCAAGAAAGATGTGCTGCCAAATGTGCGGTATACAAAACAATGATAAATGTCTACATGCAATGTTATAACCCCAGGGGAATCTACCCCAGAGGTGCCAATGCATGTGAGATGTAGCGACCACAGGGGAATTTACCCCCATGGTGCTAGCATGTATAGAGTGTCACAACCAAAAGGGGGGTCTACCCCTGTGGTAATTATGAATGACAGGCATATGAGTATTCGTGATCTTGAGTCGCTGATAGTCAAATACTGTGGTCAAGAGGTGTATATGTATCTCATGGGCCCAGTTGTCAAAATCGCTGGTGAAATAATTCTGGTATAAAGGAGTATGTGCATATCGTAAACCCGACGCGTTTCATGTGAATACCACACTCTTCAGGGGCAATGCATCAAAATCTGCAAAGGAAAAAAAAAAAAAATATATATATATATATATATATTTAAAAAATTATATGTCATTGCGAATGTAAAAAGATTACAATAATAGTAAGGGCGAAGGAGGGGGATAGCCACTCCTTACTGAGTATATATAAATGCACACTTACTCGCCAATGGAGTGTATACCACGGAAGGCCTGGAAGCGCCAACCGCCCACCGCGCCTGCCACGGGACCTGAGGAAGGAGGCTGCTGAGAGATAGCCAGGCACACTGCAAGATCCCAATTGAAAAAGGGAATGTCCAATGAATATTGAAGTGTGTATGCTGAAAAACAAACATGGGAAGGGAATAAATGTGTGAATGCAAGTGGGTGTAAGTGTGTAATGTGAAACTAGTGAAACCAATGGAGATTGAAAAAGGGGGAATGGAAGAGAAATGGGAAAGGTGGTGGGTGAGAAAGGAGGGAAAAAAGTGTGATAAAAATGAAAATCAGAGAATGAAAGGGTCTAAGAAAAAGAAAGGACAAGAAAAAGGGGGAAAGAATATAGACAAGAAACATGACCAAGATGAAAAAGAAGCTGATGTGTTGCAAGTAAATGGATGAAATATTACCTTGAACTGAGAATGAGTGTTCTGTGTGGCTGGCTGTATGCTTGTGCTGCAGCTGCTAGGCAGACTGAAGTGTAATGGGATCCTTAAATGCACCTGGGAACTCCCGCAGATTGGCTGTGTGCTTTGGTGCAGCTGCTAGACAGATGGCCGATGCACTCCTCACCCATAAAGCAGTGGATCCACTCTACGGCCGGGAACGCCATCCACCTCATAGAGGGCAAGATGAAAAACACAACGCCGGATTGCCAAGAAAAAAAAAACTGACATCACCGGCGTGGCGAGGAGGTGTGGTGCCGATGCGGGGTGGGACAAGTCCGCCCGATCCCCAGCAAGCAAGGGGGGAAGAGGGGGCGCCCTAACCCGCATCGCAGCTACCGCAACAGACCAAGGGGGGCGACATGCAAGAATCCAGGCACACTCCCCGGCAAAGCAGTAAAAAGTTGGAAATTGATGCACCGCATTGACAAAAATATAACAGAATTAAATTTATATGAGTATGAACATATGTAAAAAAGATGTATTAACCAATTAAGGTGTCCAGTATGGGCCATATTGAGATACCAAAGGAAAATAAATTATATATTTGAAATAACAACATAGGTGTCCCTCATCATAAGATGAAGACATGGATCGGAGAATGTGATCTGAAGGCTGCATATGCTTCTTGAATATCGCACTGCCCACCTCCATCCCTGTAGTATACATAGAGGAAGAAGGATTGGGACTTTGAGTGAGATGTGCAAAAGCACATCTCCATCCCTGGTAATTGTAATAGAAAAGGAAGTTTTGGGACTTTAAATGAGGTGGGCATGCGAGAACAAAGAGTCAATTGGTTAAACAGTGATATCTTTATTTAAAACTAGTACATATGGTATCTACCCCAAGTGGTGGGTTAACATGTATCAATATTTAGTGTCGGTACAGTATTGCAGAGCTACAGGGGGATCTACCCCAGTAGCAGCTAATGTACCCACAAAATCACAACCACAAAGGGGGCTGCCCTAGTGGCACTGGCAAGCATGTAAAAATAATTAGTCAACAGTAATAAATATATGAAGATGTAACAGAATATATGCATATCATAAGTCCAAACATCACAATCACTGGATGTTGAAACCCTGGTATAAAAACGTATGTATGTAATAGGCACAAACCAGATACACATGGTATGTGACCAAGAATTAGGTAGGTTTCCTTGCGGTACGTGTAATTTTTGCCAGTATATTTGCACTGATCCTACTCCTCTTCTCCCAATTGGACAGATTTTTCTTCCAGAAAAAGTTTGTGAACTGCCAAAAAAGGGCATCATTTATATCATGACTTGACCTTGTGGTGCCTTCTACATAGGCAAGATAATCCCTGAGTTTTGGAGAAGGATTTATGACCACACACATGCAGCTTAAATAGGCAACATTTATTCCACAATAGGATGACATATCATCCAGGTACACAACTACGATGTTCCTAAGCTGACTTTTTGGGCTCTGAAACATGTTGAACAAAATAAGCGAGGATGTGATTGGAATGAATTAATACTACAAAGGGAATTTCGGTGGAATTTTTGCCTAAAGGCCAATACTCCACCAGGTTTAAATACAATTTTGTGCTATCAACCTTTCCTTGTGGGCTTCACCTCTGGCAAGACTGAGCATTTGATGCAGTGTCTGGAGTGAGAACTCCCTCTTTTTCCCCTTTCTCCTTTTTTTCTGGTTATTTTGTGTATATATATTTTAAGTAAATATTTATGATGTATAGAAATAATTTGTTTATATATAATTTTTTCTTCTTATTTAACCACTTGCCGACCGTATTGCGTGGATGTATGGAGGCAAAGTGGCACTTCATTATGCAGATCGCAGTCTATAAACAGTGATCCATGCAGCCACATTCCTGCCTCCAGCTCCGTGAGTGGGGCAGCGGGTCGGGCGTACCCACAATTGCCTACTACAGAGGAAGAATGGGGAACTGCCGATGTAAACGCGGCTGTTCCCTGTTATGACAGGCAGCATGACAGTGATCTACTGATCCCTGTAATTGTGATCAGTTAAATATGTCATGCCCCTGCCAGCCCAGCCCCCATACAGTTAGAACACACATAGGGAACACAGTTAACCCCTTGATGGCCTCCTACAGGTTAACCCCTTCCTTGCCAATGACATTTACACAGTAATCAGTGGCTATTTTTAGCTCTGATCGCTGTATAAATGTCAATGGTCCCAAAAAAAGTGTCAAAAATGACCGATCTGTCCGGGCCAACATCGCAGCCTCAATAAAAATTACAGAGCACCGCCATTACTAGTAAAAAAAAATAGTAAAAATGCCATAAATTATTTCTCATAGTTCTCATACTTTTGCGCAAACCAATCAATATATGCCTATTGCGATTTTTTTTTTACCACAAATATTTAGAAGAATATATATCAGCCTAAACTGATGAATACATTTTTTTTCTATATTTTTTTGTGGACATGTATTATAGCAAAAACTAAAAAAATATTGTTTTCTTTTAAATTGTCCCCTTTTTTTGTTTATAGCACAAAAAAATAAAAACCACAGAGGTGATCAAATACCACCAAAAGAAAGCTCTATTTGTGGGAAAAAAAATACATCAATGTTTTTTGGGTACAATGTCGCACGACCATGCATTTATCAGTTAAAACAATGTGGTGCCAAATTGCAAACAGTGCTCCGGTCAGGAAGGGGGTAAATCGGAGGATGCTAATTGGCTCTTACACATTCATTTCAGGGAGACATTCCCAGCATGGGTAGCCCCCACACAGTTTGTCTGGAGTGGGGGACCAACTCCCTTCCATGGTGGACTGCATTACCATCTGTGTTCACCATGAGATTAGGACCTTTGTCCAGGAGGATTTGCGCTGTTCCCACCTCCAATGTCACGTCTGTGCTTCCGGGTGGATGGGACCGAGCATTACGTGCTGGCATCACCACATCTCACTGATGTAAACACAGCTGAATCTGTCACGACCGGATGTGATGTTATATGTCGTGTGGTGTGTGATGAGGAAGTTAATTTGCTGCTGGAACACGCAATGTATGCGGCTTCTGGCAGTTTCTGCCATACAAGCCGGAATTCATATGGAGGCTTGGTTCCTCCAGTGGTTTTGGCTCAGAAATTAGTGTGAGCCAATCTGCTATTTTACTGGTTTATTAGCCCCTTAATGTATTAGCTATACAAGGATTGAGATCCGCCATTCAGATAGTGGATGCTCACCCTATAACACATGGAGGGTTGCTGCTCTATATTTGAAAAGACAGATTCCTTTTGGTAAGTTTAGACACCTCCTCCCTACTGCATCTAACAATTTGGGGCTCCATACATTTAGTTAACTGTGATCATTTAGGGACCAACAAGTAAGTACCCTTGATATTTTTTACCAGCCAAGTTCACTCCATTCTGTAAATTTGAGCTTTATTTTTTCATATTCTATTGTTACTATCTGCCAGACAAATGTCCTGCATCCCCTTTTTACAAGATGTGGCTCCTCTGGTTAGCTGTATGAGAGACATTTACATTATTTTTTTTACATACTAGGAATACCTTCCATCAATTACCTCCTGATTCTTTTTTAATTCTTTTTGTAATTCAAGTTTTTATTGAAAAAAGGTAGAAGCGGCAGTACAAATTAGTTGTATACAAATAGTGTAAACATATAAACATATAAAAAAATATAGAAAAATATAAATCTTACAAGGTCCAATCTTTTATATTTGGTTACAGCATAAGGATAAGTATCAGTAGACTGTTGATGGGTTCAAACCAGATGTAGAGCATATATAACTTTTATTATGACCTCGTGTTGAAGAATAAAGTCACAATCAAACAAAGAACCTTTCAGCCTGCGTGGTATTCAATTGGTAACAGTGGTGGTTATCATTTGAAGTAGATGTTAAGTGGGGGAAGAGGTGGGCGGGGGGAAGTCAGGCTCTGTTGAAAACCATATTCATATCTGTCCCATGTGTCCCAGGATTTATTGAACCGAGTCAGCATATCTTCGTTTAGTGGCGTGAGGTGTTCCATAGCTCTTATCTCTTTAATACTAGATATAAGATGGGCTCGGGTAGGTGCAATTGTAGACTTCCATTGCTTAGGGATTAAGCGTCTGGCTGCAGTTAAGATATGTCTGATCAAGGCTTTACATGACTGAAGTGGATCTAGTGCTACATCTGTTTCAAGAATGTGTGGTAATACCTCTTGAACCTCTTTCCAAAATTTAACAATAACAGGGCATTCCCAGAAAATATGAAATAGGGAGCCTCGGTCAGAATTGCATCTCCAACATGTGTCCGGGATGTCTGTATTTATAGCATGAAGCGCTGTGGGTGTCCTATACCAAAATAATAATATTTTATAAATGTTTTCCTTATATATTACACATCTGGATGTTTTGGATGCATTGGTCCATATGGACTGCCACATAGCTGGTGAGATGTATCTATTTAATGCTTAGTCGCATTTGACCATGTAAGTGTGGGAGTTCACTTCTACGCTTTTATTAAGTACCAAGAGCTTGTAAAGTGAGGAGATCAATCGGGTTTGCCCAGATCCCTGCATAGCGATACGTTCAAAGGCAGTAGGTTCGTCTAGTGTTAGGGATGGTTTCAAAGATTGAAAAAAATGTCTGAATTGTACATGTGTGTAGAAGTTTAAGGAGGGGGCCTTCGGTTGTTGGTTTTGGAGTTGGTCAAATGGCCACATCTTACGAGAGGATGGGTCCACAAGGTGTTGGAGTTGGAAGATGCCTCGAGAGGCCCATGGTCTCATCCAATTGTGAGAGAGTGTGTCTGGAATATCTGGGTTGCATAGTATGTTAATTAGGTAAGAGTATTTGGGGTCAGGGAGAACCGTGTGTTACATTCTCTCCAGATTTTCCTAGTAAAGGCTACTGAATTGATCAGAGGAGGGTTGGGGTGGATTGTGGAGGTGCCAGAGACTGTCCATAGCAAAGAGGATAAATGAGCTGGGTAAGTTGTGGATGTCTCAATCTCCGTCCATTTATTTCTGAGTTTTTGGTCCATCCAGGACAAAGTCTGTCTAAGGTGAGTTGCCAGGTAGTATTTGACCACATCCGGTACTCCCAGTCCCCCTTGTTCTCTAGGTGCCATAAGTACTGACCGCCCTATTCTAGGTTTTTTATTATTCCATATAAAGGTAAAGAATAGGTTTTGTACTTTTCTCAGGTATGCTTTTGGTACATGTACTGGTAGGGTTTTGAAAAGGTATAATAGTTTAGGCATGATTGTCATTTTTAGAACATTTATTCTGCCTATTAACGATATGTCTAGGGACATCCATCGATGGATTAGTGATCTAATGTTTCGGAGAAGGGGAACAAAGTTAGAGGAGTGTAGCTGAGAGTATTGCGGAGTAATATAGGTGCCTAGGTATTTAATAGCTTTGGTGCACCAATGATAGTTGTAGTTTTGTTTAAGTTGGGTCAGTTGTGTAGGTGAGATGTGTAGAGGCAGAGCTTCGGTCTTGGATGTATTTATCTTATAACCTGATAGGTCGCTAAAGGACCGGAAAAGATCATGTAAAATTGGGAGCGTGATGTGTGGGCTCGTCAATGTTAGTAGGATGTCGTCTGCAAATAACGATAATTTGAATTCCCTCTTTCCCACTACCACTCCCTTAATATCTGTGCGTGCCCGTATAGCGGCCGCAAGTGGTTCTAGGCAGATCACAAAAAGGAGGGGGGACAGTGGGCAGCCCTGTCTCATACCACTACTCATATGGAAGGGCTCCGAGACAGAGTGGGGCATTTTTACCTGAGCAGTAGGGGAGGAATACATTGCCTTTATGGCTTTAAAGAAAGGCCCTCTTATGCCAATGTGTCGTAGGATTTGAAACATGTATGGCCAGCCTAGCCTATCAAAGGCTTTCTGGGCATCTAGACTTAGTAAAAGTGCAGGGTTTTTTTTCAAAGTTCATGGCATCTACCAGATCTATTGTCCTTCTCGTGTTGTCTCTGGCCTGATGGGCAAGGACAAAGCCCACTTGGTCCTTATGTATCAGTCTAGGGAAAATATTTGCTAGACAGTTTGCTAAAATGTTTGTAAAGATCTTATAGTCCGAATTGAGTAGGGCTATAGGTCTATAGTTGGATGGGGATGTTAAGTCTTTTCCTTCCTTAGGTATTACCGTTATGAAGGCATGTTGAAAGTGTGGGAGGGGGATTTCTCCTTTCATTAATGAAGCATAGAGTTTCAGTAGGTAAGGGGCGAGCTGAGGGAAAAGTTATTTGTAGTACGAGTATGTGAGCGCATCGGGTCCTGGAGATTTGTGAGAGGGCTTTGATTACTTCTTCTAATTCTTCTAATGTAATTGGGCTATTCAGGGTTTGTCGATTCATATCTGTAAAGTGGGGGATGGGTAGGTCATGCATAAATTCTTCAAATTTTGTTGCGTTGAAGGGTGGTTGTTGTCAGGCAATTGTAAAGTTTGCTGTAAAATTTGCCAAAA
This sequence comes from Glandirana rugosa, assembly GCA_018402905.1. Taxonomy (NCBI): domain Eukaryota; kingdom Metazoa; phylum Chordata; class Amphibia; order Anura; family Ranidae; genus Glandirana; species Glandirana rugosa. The sequence continues at coordinate 882,380 of BLSH010029165.1, forward strand.
GCCGAAGCAATACCTCTAGGGCAGTAGGTCGGTGTGCCGTCTGACTGATAGAAAAAGTCAGGAGTGGTACTCCCCGAATTCAGGTTTAGTCTATGGGTCAGCATCCTGTGTGGTTTATTGGCAAATTGGTAGAATTTTTGCTTCATCCATTTGAAATTTTTGGATATGTCTTCTGTATCTAAGGTTCTAAGACCATCTCTAAGCCTCGCCACCTCGCGGAGGTTGCCCAACGAAGAGTGTTTCAAGAGTCTGGACTCTTCTAATTGTAATTGTTGAATCAAAGTTTTTTTTCTGGGCATTCGCATCTCGTTTGATTTTTGAACTTAAGGCTATGAATTGGCCTCTAATGACCGTCTTATGGGCTTCCCATAACGTAGAAATCTGTGAGACTGAGCCCTCGTTTAGTTTAAAAAACTCGTTTAAAGACTGAGTTATACTTGATTTGACTTCTAGACGTTTTAATAGGTTATCATTTAATCTCCATTGGCCTCCTCTTGGCGGCGAGGCTTTTAGATTGTGTTCTATGGTTATAGCCGAATGGTCTGACCAGGAGTTGATCACTATGTCCGAGTCTCCCATTAACTGTCCCATAGGGGGGAGACCAGGAAGTAGTCCAGCCTGGAGAAGGAATGGTGAACATTTGAAAAAAAAGAAAATTGCCTGCTCGTAGGGTGGCGTACCCTCCAGGAGTCTATTAAGTCGTGACCTCTAGCCCAACTACGAAAAGACTTGGATTGGGCATTGGTTCGTTTGGTTGGTAGGTGGCCCCTAAGGGATTTCCTGTCCCTGGCTGATGACATTACCAAATTAAAATCACCCCTGACTATTTTCAGCGGATGAGAGGAGTCTAACACAGAGGGGATGGTGTTACGTAGGAAGGTTATCTGGCCCGAGTTTGGGGCATATACATTTATAAGCGCGAATTGAGTTTGGTTATAGGAGCACTGGAGAGCTAAGTATCTACCCAATTTATCAGTAATCAAAGTTTGCACCTTAATGTTTGAATTCTTTTTGATCAAAATCGCAACACCCGCTTTACCTGAGGGGTCTGAAGCATTGTAGGATAAGGGGAAGTATTTGGTAGCAAATTTCAGGGATCCCCCTTTTTTAAAGTGGGTCTCTTGTATAAAAATTATCTCCGCCTGGGATTGACGGAATTCCCTCAGGGCCAACCACCTCTTCCTCACCGAATTTAAGCCTTTAACATTACATGAGAATACACGAATAGACATCTATGGCATTCAATAAGAATTTTTAAAGATCGCAGGCTGGAGGACTTAAACTTTATCAATAACCTTAATTGAAAGTGGGCACGCTGGGGGAGGGTCCCCATCGTGAGGGCACCCTGAAAGGTACCCCGGGGGGCCCCCTCCAGGCACCGTCCAGGCCCAGGTAAGGCCTCTTGGTCCGGGTTGGACCTGGAGAAAACTGAGCAAATCGCAACATGTTATGTCCAAACATTACCTTACACCTGGGTAAACCCAGGGATCCGTAGTGAAAACCATGGATGAAGTAGGGCGACATGAACGGGGACAGGACTTTGTCCAACAGTCACCGCCGTGTCGTTCAAGTTCCTCAGGGCAGAGGGTGTCTCTTATAAGAAACAAACAATGAACTTTAAATTCCCCAGAAAGTGGGGTATAGAAGGACCTCTTAAAATGACAGTCGAGGTAGGTCCACAAGCAAGCTCAACCAGGATGGATTGGAATAAGACAAAAACTTTTTTGAAAGCCAAATATGACACATGGGAGACATTTTCATGTGTCTATATAGAGATGGGGTCTTGGGATGTGTTGAGGAGTGATGTTTTGCCTCTTCATTTTGGATCTCACTGGGGTCCACATCTTATTCGGGGTAGTGGTTGGTTTAAGGTGTGGGATCGGGGGGAGAGCAGTCTCTTCAGGCATTGGCGGCAGGCCCGGTCTGGCGATGAAAGCTTCAACCTCAGTGAGATCCTTTAGATGGAATTGTGCTCCGTCCTTGGTGACAGTCAAATTGAATGGGAAGCCCCAGCGATATGAGAGATGGTGGTTTTGCAGATGAAGGGTAATAGGGCGTAGGGAGTGCCTTCTAGCTAGTGTGATGGGGGAGAGATCACTATAAATTTGTAGCTTCTCGCCTTTATAGGTGATGTTGGATTTGTTGCGTGTGGCATTTATCAGAGATTCCTTACTCTCAAAATAATGGAGTCTGACCACTATGTTCCTGGGTCTGGCCCCTTCAGATGGCTTGGGGGCCAGCGACTGGTGGGCCCGATCCATGCCCCATTCAATATCAGGAATATTGGGGGCTAGAGTCACAAAGAGGCCCAGCAGATATTCCCTGATTTGAGAATCTAGCACTGTCTCTGGGACTCCCCTGATCCTTAGGTTTTGTCTCCTCTCCCGATTTTCCAAATCCTCTTGTTGTGATTGTAATGAGGTGACTTGTTGTTTTAGGGCATGGTTGTCCTCCTCTAGGACTTGGACATACTGTATTAGTTCATCCATTTTACTTTCAATGTGGTCTGCCCTCTCTTCTATATGAGAAATCTCCCCCCTAAGCTCTTGTGCTAGTTTACTCACTTTAGAGATATTACTAGTGATATTCACCAGGAGGGTATGGAGCTTGTGGTCTAGGATATCAGCTGCGAGGCTGTGTGGTTCTGTGTCTGAAATAGGTTGAGTTACCTCTGTTCCTGGTTCCTCTGCGCCAGGCATATCGCGCTGCTGGGTTGCAGCTCCTCTCGAGGCCGGGGATCCTGGGCGCATCAGGAATTTCTCCATGAAGCTAGGTCGCGGTGCTTGGGAAGGCTTATAGTAGTCTTTTTGCTGGCCAATTTTGCCCATAAGATTCACCTGAGACTGCTGAGGTTTGTGGTTGTGCTCCCGTGGTTGATAGAAGTTATGATTGCTGCAGGGAAGCTTTTTATTTCAGCGGTGTGTCAGAGCCGGTCTAATGTGCATCTGCCATCTTCCGCCGCCGCGCATGCGCCCTACCTCCTGATTCTTGGATGTGTGTTGAGCTGGTATTGGCATCCGTATCTGATCTTTATACACAAATATTGTAAGATATATCCTTGTGTTTAAAACAACTGCACCTCGGTATTCAATGTAAATGATAGTAACACATAGAACAGCAAGTTGCAAGCAGCGCTAAACAGTCCTTCTGATAATAGTCCAATCAAACAAGTTAGTGTTAGGTGCATCCACCCAGGGGAATGGGTAATCCAAATAGGTCCGCCACCACACCACGTGAAGTAATCTCAGGAGGTACGACCCCCCTATGTGGGAGAACTCACCAAAGGTCTGCAAATGTACAGCATTCAAATCTTACTGGTGTCACGATTCACCTCCCGCTTTCACTACTCAGATTGCTGGTGTATGTAAGACCATAGGAGGACCTTAAACAGATGTACTCACATAGTGCGTTATCCACAAACTTTTATTGAGTACAATTGCTTTAAAACACCCCCCCTTACAGATGTGCACTTACACAAACAATGATCATAAAACACATCTATGGTAGCGTAATGTTATCAGCTGTGGACTTCATCCATCTCACCACTCCTGCGAACCAAAGCGGCTTTCCCGGGTACGGAGAGGTCCCAGCTGGTGCAGATTGACAGCCGCGTTGTCACAAACTGATGCGTTTCGTCATCACTTCGTCCTTGTGTTTGCTGTTGGATTTATTTGTTTTCATATACAATTTTGTATAATGAGTCCTTAATTGACCTTTGTTTTGTAGTGCCTATTTATTGTATTCCTCCACAAAGAACATCCTGAAGAAGACTTCCTTAAGTCGAAACGCGTAGGGGTATAGTTGTGATGATATGTTGAATCAGAATAGTATACGTCACAATCTTCTGTTGTAGATATGATTTTTTTTTGTGTGTCTGTAATATGTTTTATCTTCACATGAATTTTAGCAACATGTGTCAATAAAACTTTTTTATATTTCTACTTAGATGCAAAAGTGTTTGTTGGTGTCTTCAAAGCCCCCCCCCCCCCCAATCTATTTGTTTTTTTGTCTACTGAATAGAATAACAGGTTTCATCTCTGGTGCACAAACACTTTGCAGTTCCCAGTCTTCAAAAACATGGTATATACTGTAAAATATATAAATGTGTGATTTTTCACCTGCTATACTAAAAGATATATTTTTTATTTTTTTAGTCTGTTCTTCAAATGTCATTATTTACACACCTCTCCCACACAGTACAGCCAGAAACAGTTTTGTACAACCTTCTAGTTTTGCTTTACTATGTCTTGGTAAACTCCTCAGACCAAAGCTCTCCAGCTAGAGATGTAAAAACGGCAAAAATGACCAGAAGCTGGTCAGTGATTAGTTATCATACACGCTTAAGGATAGACTTTGGGAGCAGGGATGTGCCAAATGAATCTCAGCTTATCCTAGATGTGGGTCTGATATAGTTGTTAATGGTTGACCCAATGCAAAAAACAGAATAGAGTCCTCCATAAAAAGACATAATAGCCCCCTATCCTTGATGAGAATCTAATAAAGATGCCAATGGAGACCCCACTAAAAAGCAAAACAGCTTGGTGTTTACCCCCAAATTTTCATGCCAGGGGAAACCCATGCAAAAACAAGAAAAAGGTCCAGCAAAATACAACCAGGCCCTAATTTAATGCAGCCTGGCTGGCCAAAAAAGGGGGGAGAAGCTAAAATGGCTTGCAGATATCACCCTTAATGTGAGTATGGCATACAAAGCACCCTTACTCATTTACAAAAAAAAGTATATAGTACATAATGAAGCCACACGTTTTGACAATATTATATTGTAATATAAATATCCAAATATTTTTAGTATACATATCCAAAAATATGTACAACCTTCATAATTCACATGTTCTAGTGATGCAGATCCTTACCAATCATGATCAACAATAAATTACAAATTGTCCCCTGTCCAAACTATCTCCTGATTATGTTAGAACTACGCACCTCATCCCAAATAATCAAATTGGGTAGATTGAGCTAAGAGGAATGTTCCCCTGTGGGATTATCCAGTGCAAAGGGACAATTTCATACCAGTGTGTATCTTAGAATAAAATTACATTTTTATTTCAACCATAGACATAAAATAAGCCAAATAGGCCAATAGTAACAGAAAATAAAGGGGGAAACAGTCAATATTAAAATCAATGCTCTGTGGTGTCATTACAGTATTTATGCATGTTCCAAACAATTATGTAGAGATTAGGTCAAATCCCGACATGTTTCGCCTATCTCAGGCTTCTTCAGGGGACATTGATTGACCGGTACACAATCGTTTCTTTTTTACACTGAAAATATACACAGAATTAGTACATTGACATACAGGCATATAATTATTCAAAAATTTGAAATTCAATTTTTCATTTTTTGACACTGGTGCTATAAGGGCATGCATCCAAGGTATTCCCATCCCATTCAAAGGCCAGCTCCCCCTGGGTTTCCCGAATGGCATACTCACCCACACAAGGGGGCATCCAACCACAACTCGAACACCAAGGTCCAGGTGTCCATAAATGGATCGAGACCCCCATGGAGAGCCACGCCACCAGGGAGAAGGAAGGTGCCCTGAAGGCACCTCCTGCGTCCGTACAATCCCCAAGTATGCCTAAGACCCCCGACAGAGCTGCGATCCAAATCCGATCTTGTGGAGGAACCCCCAAAGGGAGGGGGGCGAGTAGGTACCCCAGGAGCCATAGGGGAGAGATGGACAAGTGCCAAGCGAAAAGAAGGGGCCCAATAACCCATGGGTGCAGTATCCCATACCACCAAAGGCAAGTCACAATATAATCAAAACAAATTTAATATATGTTAAACACACTTAAATGAAACCAACATCACTTTTCAAAAACAATAATTTAAAGGAAATAAACACATTAATGAAGACAATTATGATCCCATGTAACTAAATGACTGATAATTGTACTATTCTATTATTATATTTTGTTTGGAATTTCTATGACTTTATGTACCCCTATGTATATATTCTACAAAAAGGAGTAGAAAGACAGAAAGACTGATAGAGGTCCATGTCGCATGAAGTATCCATCATACCCCCTAGGCTGAGGACAAAAAGGCACAATCTAGGGAAGAAAGGAAAAAAGAAGAAAAGAGGACTATTTTGAATATAGAAAAGGTTTAAAGCTTAAATATTTGTTAAACCCCGGGTGTTCAGTAGCTCGTAAATTGTAAATCCACCGAGCTTCCATTTGAAGTAGCTCGGTATCTATACCACCACCTCTGGAGTGCAGGGGGAGGAGTTCTAAGGCCCAAAATTGTATGTATCTAGCATTAAAGTCATGATATTTGCCCACATGTCTAGCTATAGCTGTGGGCATTTTTCTTTTAAAAATATGCTTGATATGGTCTCCAATGTGTATATGGAACGCACGTCTGGTTTTCCCCACATAAAACCCACCACAAATACAGGTGGCCAAGTACACACCCCAACAGAGCCACAGGTGACTCTGTGTTTGGGGTTGTGGACTCCCCCACCCAGGCGATGGGTGGTAGAACTATTTGCCAAGTATGGACACATGTCACAGTGCCCACATGAAAAGGTGCCTGGATTAGGAATCATCGATTTAGATATAGATTCAAAATGACTACGTATTAATTTATCCCGCAATGAAGGGGCCCGCCTAAACCTGATCTGTGGATATTGACTAATGTGGGGTTTAATTAGGGGGTCAGCCCTTAGTAAGGGCTAATATTTTTTAATAATGTTTTTGATCTTGCCATATTGAAATGAATACCCAGTGATGAATCTAATGGGTTGACCAGTGTCATTAGTGGATTTGGAAAAGACCAGTGACTGTCTGTCCCTCTCTCTGGCTCTTCTATATGCTCTTTTACGACAAGAATGGCTGTAGCCACGTTTTCTCAGCCTCTCATATAGTTCCCTTGATGCCTGTTCAAAATCATTTAAATTCGTACAATTTCTTCTTATTCTCAAATACTGGCTATAGGGTATACTTTTTATCAATGACTTTGGATGTGCACTTTCAGCATGGAGAATAGTATTTCCCGCTGAGGGTTTTCTATATAGTGAGGAAAATAGACAACCATCTTCATTAACCACTTGCCGACCGCCGATCGGAGATTGACGGCGGCAAAGTGGCTCTGTAAGGCAAACCGCCGTCATACGACGGCGGCCGCCAGATCGCGCACAATGAGCACGCGCGCGCCGCCGGAGGCGCGCCCGCGCGCTCACTGTGTCCGGGGGGGCCAGGGAGCAGGTGCGGCGGCTTCGATTGCCGCCGGCCACCCGCGATGCCCCCCCCCGGAGTGAAGGAGCGGAGGTCCGTGTAAGTAAACACGGACCTCCGCTCTGTGTGAGGGGGAAGGGCTGTGATCACAGCCTTCCTTTACGTGAAGGCTGTGATAACTTCCCTTCCCCAGATAGGCAGTCCCCCATACAGTTAGAACACGCCCAGGGAACATAGTTAACCCTTAGCGCGCCCCCTGCAGGTTAACCCCTTCACTGCCAATGACATTTACACAGTAATCAGTGCATTTTTATAGCACTGATCGCTGTATAAATGCCAATGGTCCCAAAAAAGTGTCAAAACGTTCCGACATGTCCGCCCCAATATCGCAGTACCGCAAAAAATCGCAGATCGCCGCCATTTTTAGTAAAAAATAAAAAAAAATAAAAAACCCCAAAAATGAATTCTCATCA
>BLSH010029165.1:890651-903170 GCA_018402905.1 Glandirana rugosa
ATTTTAGTAGAGTATGACCACATCCCTCTCCAAGGGTGAAGACCACACTCGCCACGTAAAGAACGTGTTTTTATTTTTCACGTAGATGTTAAAAGAAAAAAAAAAATTTTTATTCTTATTATTAAATAATAAAAAAAAACATAATTATTTATCACGATGTTTCACGTAAACACAGGTCTTACTCCTCTCGTAGTTTATTCCCTGCACCACCACCAGCACCACGACGACCACGACCACCACAACGACTTAGAGGACAACGTTCCTCTCTTGCACCAGCTAAACACGGTCGATGTGCGTGTTCACTTTGTGGAAGGAGTCCATCGGCTGTCTTGGAAGTTGCAATACTCACCATTCGTTGAGCGGCATTCGGGCCTACCATATAACGTTGAAGGTTCTGTCGGCTACCTGAGGAAGGTGTTTCACTTGTGCGTGTAGCTGGCACAAATCGACCACGTTCTCTCCTTGCAACAGGAGATTCAGCAACACCACCAGCACCAGCAGCACCACGACCACCACCACGTCCCTTATTTGATGCTCTCCTCATTCTGGACACAAATGCACTTTGTAGCACTATTTATTAATACAAAAAAAAATAATAAATTATTATTCTTATTTTTAAAAAAAAAAAGAAAATTGTAGATGCACTTTTTATTTTTGTGCAAGAAATGCACCGCTCACACCAGAAGTGGGAACCTCTCCCTACACCAGTATGAGATGATTTTAGAACAATAATCTGACTTTCACAGCACCAACAGTAACCTGCCCCTACTGCAGTATGAGATGATTTTAGAACAATAATCTCCCCCTCAAAGCACCAACAGGAACATCTCCCTAATGCAGTAGTAGAAGGTTTTAGAATGATAATCTCTCCCTCAGAGCACCAACAGGAACCTGTCACTAATGCAGTAGTAGATGGTTTTATAACGATAAACTCTCCCTCAGAGCACCAACCGAAACCTCTCCCTAATGCAGTAGTAGTTGGTTTTAGAAATATAAACTCTCCCTCAGAGCACCAACAGAAACCTCTCCCAAATGCAGTAGTAGATGGTTTTAGGACGATAAACTCTCCCTCAGAGCACCAACAGGAACCTCTCCCTAATGCAGTAGTAGTTGGTTTTAGAACGATAAACTCTCTCTCAGAGCATCAACAGGAACCTCTCTCTAATTTAGTAGTAGATGGTTTTAGAATGATAATCTCTCTCTCAGAGCACCAACAGGAACCTCTCCCTAATTTAGTAGTAGATGGTTTTAGGACGATAAACTCCCCCTCAGAGAACCAACAGGAACCTCTCCCTATTGCAGTAGTAGTTGGTTTTAGAACGATAAACTCTCTCTCAGAGCATCAACAGGAACCTCTCTCTAATTTAGTAGTAGATGGTTTTAGAATGATAATCTCTCTCTCAGAGCACAAACAGGAACCTCTCCCTAATGCAGTAGTAGATGGTTATAGAATGATAATCTCTCTCTCAGAGCACCAACAGGAACCTCTCCCTAATGCAGTAGGAGATGGCTTTATAACGATAAACTTTCCCTCAGAGCACCAACAGGAACTTCTCCCTAATGCAGTAGGAGATGGCTTTATAAAGATAAACTCTCCCTCAGAGCACCAACAAGAACATGTCCCTAATGCAGTAGTAGTTAGTTTTAGAACAATTAACTCTCCCTCAGAGCACCAACAGGATCCTCTCCCTAATTCAGTAGGAGATGGCTTCATAACGATAAACTCTCCCTCAGAGCACCAACAGGAACCTCTCCCTATTGCAGTAGTAGATGGTTTTAGAACGATAAACTCTCCCTCAGAGCACCAAGAGGATCCTTTCCCTAATGCAGTAGTAGTTGGTTTTAGAACGATAAACTCTCCCTCAGAGCACCAAAAGGAATATGTCCCTAATGCAGTAGTAGATGGTTTTAGGATGATAAACTCTCCCTCAGAGCACCAACAGGAACCTCTCCCTAATGCAGTAGTAGTTGGTTTTAGAATGATAAACTCTCTCTCAGAGCATCAACAGGAACCTCTCTCTAATTCAGTAGTAGATGGTCTTAGAATGATAATCTCTCTCTCAGAGCACCAACAGGAACCTCTCCCTAATGTAGTAGTAGATGGTTTTAGGACGATAAACTCTTCCTCAGAGAACCAACAGGAACCTCTCCCTATTGCAGTAGTAGTTGGTTTTAGAATGATAAACTCTCCCTCAGAGCACCAACAGGAATATGTCCCTAATGCAGTAGTAGATGGTTTTAGGACGATAAACTCTCCCTCAGAGCACCAACAGGAACCTCTCCCTAATGCAGTGGTAGATGGTTTTAGAACTATAAACTCTACATCAGAGCACCAACAGGAAACTCTCCCTATTGCAGTAGTAGATGGTTTTAGAACGATAAACTCTCCCTCAGGGCACCAAGAGGATCCTCTCCCTAATGCAGTAGTAGTTGGTTTTAGAACAATAAACTCTCCCTCAGAGCACCAACAGGAATATGTCCCTAATGCAGTAGTAGATGGTTTTAGGATGATAAACTCTCCCTCAGAGCATCAACAGGAACCTCTCCCTAATGCAGTGGTAGATGGTTTTAGAACTATAAACTCTACATCAGAGCACCAACAGGAACCTCTCCCTATTGCAGTAGTAGATGGTTTTAGAACGATAAACTCTCCCTCAGAGCACCAAGAGGATCCTCTCCCTAATGCAGTAGTAGTTGGTTTTAGAATGATAAACTCTCTCTCAGAGCATCAACAGGAACCTCTCTCTAATTCAGTAGTAGATGGTCTTAGAATGATAATCTCTTTCTCAGAGCACCAACAGGAACCTCTCCCTAATGTAGTAGTAGATGGTTTTAGGACGATAAACTCTCCCTCAGAGAACCAACAGGAACCTCTCCCTATTGCAGTAGTAGTTGGTTTTAGAACGATAAACTCTCTCTCAGAGCATCAACAGGAACCTCTCACTAATTTAGGAGTAGATGGTCTTAGAATGATAATCTCTCCCTCAGAGCAACAGCAGGAATATGTCCCTAATGCAGTAGTAAATGGTTTTAGAATGATAATCTCTCCCTCAGAGCACCAACAGGAACTTCTCCCTAATGCAGTAGTAGATGGTTTTAGAACAATAAACTCTCCCTCAGAGCACCAACTGGAACCTCTCATTAATGCAGTAGTAGATGGTTTTAGAATGATAATCTCTCCTTCAGAGCACCAACAGGAACCTCTCCCTAATGCTGTAGTAGATGGTTTTAGAACGATAAACTCTCCCTCAGAGCACCAACATGAACCTCTCCCTAATTCAGTATTAGATGGCTTTATAATGATAAACTCTCCCTCAGAAAACCAACAGGAACTTCTCCCTAATGTAATAGGAGATGGCTTTATAACAATAAACTCTCCCTCAGAGCACCAACAGGAACTTCTCACTAATGCAGTAGGAGATGGCTTCATAACAATAAACTCTCCCTCAGAGCACCAACAGAAACCTCTCCCTAATGCAATAGTAGATGGTTATAGAATGATAATCTCTCCCTCAGAGCACCAACAGGAACCTGTCCCTAATTCAGTAGTAGTTGGTTTTAGAATGATAAACTCTCCCTCAGAGCACCAACAGGAACCTCTCCCTAATGCAGTAGTGGATGGATTTATAACGATAAACTCTCCCTCAGAGCACCAACAGGAACCTCTCCCTAATGCAGTAGGAGATGGATTTATAACGATAAACTCTCCCTCAGAGCACCAACAGGAACCTCTCCCTAATGCAGTAGGAGATGGTTTTAGGACGATAAACTCTCCCTCAGAGCACCAACAGGAACCTCTCCCTAATGCAGTAGTGGATGGTTTTAGAATGATAATCTCTCCCTCGGAGCACCCACTGGAACCTCTCCCTAATGCAGCAGTAGATGGTTTTGGAATGATAATCTCTCCCTCAGAGCACCAACAGGAACCTCTCGTTAATGCAGTAGGAGATGGCTTTATAATCATAAACTCTCCTTCAGAGCACCAACAGGATCCTCTACTTAATGTAGTAGGAGATGGCTTTATAACGATAAACTCTCCCTCAGAGCACCAACAGCAACCTCTAACTAATGCAGTAGTAGATGGTTTTATAACGATAAACTCTACATCAGAGCACCAACAGGAACCTCTCCCTAATGCAGTAGGAGATGGATTTATAACGAAAAACTCTCCCTCAGAGCACCAACAGGAACCTGTCCCTAATGCAGTAGTAGATGGTTTTAGAACGATAAACTCCCTCAGAGCACCAACAGGATCCTCTCCCTAATTCAGTAGGAGATGGCTTCATAACGATAAACTCTGCCTCAGAGCACCAACAGGAACCTCTCCCTAATGCAGTGGTAGATGGTTTTAGAACTAAAAACTCTACATCAGAGCACCAACAGGAACCTCTCCCTATTGCAGTAGTAGATGGTTTTAGAACGATAAACTCTCCCTCAGAGCACCAAGAGGATCCTCTCCCTAATGCAGTAGTAGTTGGTTTTAGAATGATAAACTCTCTCTCAGAGCACCAACAGGAATATGTCCCTAATGCAGTAGTAGATGGTTTTAGGACGATAAACTCTCCCTCAGAGCACCAACAGGAACCTCTCCCTAATGCAGTAGTAGTTGTTTTTAGAATGATAATCTCTCTCTCAGAACACCAACAGGAACCTGTCCCTAATGCAGTAGTAGATGGTTTTAGGACGATAAACTCTCCCTCAGAGAACCAACAGGAACCTCTCCCTATTGCAGTAGTAGTTGGTTTTAGAAAGATAAACTCTCTCTCAGAGCATCAACAGGAACCTCTCTCTAATTCAGTAGTAGATGGTCTTAGAATGATAATCTCTCCCTCAGAGCACCAACAGGAACCTCTCCCTAATGCAGTAGTAAATGGTTTTAGAATGATAATCTCTCCCTCAGAGCACAACCAGGAACCTCTCCCTAATGCTGTAGTAAATGGTTTTAGAATGATAATCTCTCCCTCAGAGCACCAACAGGAACCTCTCTCTAATGCAGTAGTAGATGGTTTTAGAATGATAATCTCTCCTTCAGAGCACCAACAGGAACCTCTCCCTAATGCAGTAGTAGATGGTTTTAGAATGATAATCTCTCCCTCAGAGCACCAACAGGAACCTCTCCCTAATGCAGTAGTAGTTGGTTTTAGAACAATAAACTCTCCCTCAGAGCACCAACAGGAACTTCTCACTAATGCAGTAGTAGATGGTTTTCGGACGATAAACTCTCCCTCAGAGCACCAACAGGAACCTCTCCCTAACGCAGTAGTAGTTGGTTTGAGAACGATAAACTCTCCCTCAGAGCACCAACAGGAACCTCTCTCTAATGCAGTAGTAGATGGATTTATAATGATAATCTCTCCCTCGGAGCACCCACAGGAACCTCTCCCTAATGCAGTAGTAGATGGTTTTAGAATGATAATCTCTCCCTCAGAGCACCAACAGGAACCTCTCCCTAATGCAGTAGGAGATGGCTTTATAATGATAAACTCTCCCTCAGAGCACCAACAGCAACCTCTAACTAATGCAGTAGTAGATGGTTTTAGAACGATAAACTCTACATCAGTGCACCAACAGGAACCTGTCCCTATTGCAGTAGTAGTTGGTTTTAGAATGATAAACTCTCCCTCAGAGCACCAACAGGATCCTCTCCCTAATGCAGTAGTGGATGGTTTTAGAATGAAAAACTCTCCCTCAGAGCACCAACAGGGCCATCTCCCTAATGCGGTAGTAGATGTTTTTACAACAAGAACGATAAACTCTCCCTCAGAGCACTAACAGGAACCTCTCCCTAATGTAGAAGTAGATGGCTTTATAACTATAAACTCTCCCTCAGAGCACCAACAGGAACCTCTCCCTAATGCAGTGGTAGATGGTTTTAGAACTATAAACTCTCCCACAGAGCACCAACAGGAACCTCTCCCTAATGCAGTAGGAGATGGTTTTAGGACGATAGACTCTCCCTCAGAGCACCAACAGGAACCTCTCAATAATGCAGTAGTAGTTGGTTTTAGAACAATAAACTCTCCCTCAGAGCACCAACGGGCACCTCTCCCTAATGCAGTAGTAGTTGGTTTTAGAATGATAAACTCTCCCTCAGAGCACCAACAGGAACCTGTTCCTAATTCAGTAGTAGATGGTTTTAGAATGATAAACTCTCCCTCAGAGCACCAACAGAAACCTCTCCCTAATGAGGTAGGAGATGGCTTTATAACGATAAACTCTCCCTCAGAGCACCAACAGGAACCTCTCTCTAATGCAGTAGTAGATGGATTTATAATGATAATCTCTCCCTCGGAGCACCCACAGGAACCTCTCCCTAATGCAGTAGTAGATGGTTTTAGAATGATAATCTCTCCCTCAGAGCACCAACAGGAACCTCTCCCTAATGCAGTAGGAGATGGCTTTATAATGATAAACTCTCCCTCAGAGCACCAACAGCAACCTCTAACTAATGCAGTAGTATATGGTTTTAGAACGATAAACTCTACATCAGAGCACCAACAGGAACCTGTCCCTATTGCAGTAGTAGTTGGTTTTAGAATGATAAACTCTCCCTCAGAGCACCAACAGGATCCTCTCCCTAATGCAGTAGTGGATGGTTTTAGAACGAAAAACTCTCCCTCAGAGCACCAACAGGGCCATCTCCCTAATGCGGTAGTAGATGTTTTTACAACAAGAACGATAAACTCTCCCTCAGAGCACTAACAGGAACCTATCCCTAATGTAGAAGTAGATGGCTTTATAACTATAAACTCTCCCTCAGAGCACCAACAGGAACCTCTCCCTAATGCAGTGGTAGATGGTTTTAGAACTATAAACTCTCCCACAGAGCACCAACAGGAACCTCTCCCTAATGCAGTAGGAGATGGTTTTAGGACGATAGACTCTCCCTCAGAGCACCAACGGGCACCTCTCCCTAATGCAGTAGTAGTTGGTTTTAGAATGATAAACTCTCCCTCAGAGCACCAACAGGAACCTGTTCCTAATTCAGTAGTAGATGGTTTTAGAATGATAAACTCTCCCTCAGAGCACCAACAGAAACCTCTCCCTAATGAGGTAGGAGATGGCTTTATAACGATAAACTCTCCCTCAGAGCACCAACAGGAACTTCTCCCTAATGTAGTAGGAGATGGCTTTATAACGATAAACTCTCCCTCAGATCACCAACAGGAACCTGTCCCTAATGCAGTAGGAGATTGCTTTATAACAATAAACTCTCCCTTAGAGCACCAACAGGAACTTCTCCCTAATGCAGTAGGAGATGGCTTTACAACGATAAACTCTCCCTCAAAGCACCAACCGGAACCTCTCCCTAATGCACTGGTAGATGGTTTTAGAACTATAAACTCTCCCTCAGAGCACCAACAGGAACCTATCCCTATTGCAGTAGTAGATGGTTTTAGAATGATAAAATCTCCCTCAGAGCACCAACATGAACCTCTCCCTAATGCAGTAGTAGTTGGTTTTAGAATGATAAACTCTCCCTCAGAGCACCAACAGGAACCTGTTCCTAATTCAGTAGTAGATGGTTTTAGAATGATAAACTCTCCCTCAGAGCACCAACAGAAACCTCTCCCTAATGAGGTAGGAGATGGCTTTATAACGATAAACTCTCCCTCAGAGCACCAACAGGAACTTCTCCCTAATGTAGTAGGAGATGGCTTTATAACGATAAACTATCCCTCAGATCAGCAACAGGAACATGTCCCTAATGCAGTAGTAGTTGGTTTTAGAGCAATAAACTCTCATTCAGAGCACCAACAGGAACCTCTCCCTAATGCAGTAGGAGATGGCTTTATAACGATAAACACTCCCTCAGAGCACCAACAGAAACCTCTCCCTAATGCAGTAGTAGATGGTTGTAGAATGATAATCTCTCCCTCAGAGCACCAACAGGAACCTGACCCTAATTCAGTAGTAGAAGGTTTTAGAACGATAAACTCTCCCTCAGAGCACCAACAGGAACCTCTCCCTGATGCAGTAGGAGATGGCTTTATACCGATAAACTCTCCCTCAGAGCATCAACAGGAACTTCTCCCTAATGCAGTAGGAAATGGCTTCATAATGATAAACTCTCCCTCAGAGCACCAACAGGAACCTCTCCCTAATGCAGTAGTAGATGGTTTTAGAACGATAATCTCTCCCTCAGAACACCAACAGGACCATCTCCCTAATGCGGTAGTAGATGTTTTTACAACAAGAACGATAAACTCTCCCTCAGAGCACCAACAGGAACCTCTCCCTAATGCAGAAGTAGATGGCTTTATAACTATAAACTCTCCCTCAGAGCACCATCAGGAACCTCTCCCTAATGCAGTGTTAGATGGTTTTAGAACTATAAACTCTCCCTCAGAGCACCAACAGGAACCTGTCCCTAATGCAGTAGTAGTTGGTTTTAGAACTATAAACTCTCCCTCAGAGCACCCACAGTAGCTCTCCTTTTTGCAGTAGTAGATGGTTTTAGAACGATAAGCTCTCCCTCAGAGCACCAACAGGAACGTCTCCCTAATTCAGTAGTAGATGGTTTTAGGACGATAAACTCTCCTTCAGAGCACAAACAGGAACCTCTCCCTAATGCAGTAGGAAATGGCTTTAAAATGATAAACTCTCCCTTAGAGCACCAACAAGAACTGCTCCCTAATGCAGTAGGAGATGGCTTTATAACGATAAACTCTCCCTCAGAGCACCAACAGGAACCTCTCCCTGATGCAGTAGGAGATGGCTTTATACAGATAAACTCTCCCTCAGAGCATCAACAGGAACTTCTCCCTAATGCAGTAGGAAATGGCTTCATAACGATAAACTCTCCCTCAGAGCACCAACAGGAACCTCTCCCTAATGCAGTAGTAGATGGTTTTAGAATGATAATCTCTCCTTCAGAGCACCAACAGGACCATCTCCCTAATGCGGTAGTAGATGTTTTTACAACAAGAACGATAAACACTCCCTCAGAGCACCAACAGGAACCTCTCCCTAATGCAGAAGTAGATGGCTTTATAACTATAAACTCTCCCTCAGAGCACCAACAGGAACAACTCCCTAATGCAGTGGTAGATGGTTTTAGAACTATAAACTCTCCCTCAGAGCACCAACAGGCACCTCTCCCTAATGCAGTAGTAGTTGGTTTTAGAATAATAAACTCTCCCTCAGAGCACCAACAGGAACCTGTTCCTAATTCAGTAGTAGATGGTTTTAGAATGATAAACTCTCCCTCGGAGCACCAACAGAAACCTCTTCCTAATGCAGTAGGGGATGGCTTTATAACGATAAACTCTCCCTCAGAGCACCAACAGGAACTTCTCCCTAATGTAGTAGGAGATGGCTTTATAACGATAAACTCTCCCTCAGATCACCAACAGGAACCTGTCCCTAATGCAGCAGGAGATGGCTTTATAACAATAAACTCTCCCTTAGAGCACCAACAGGAACTTCTCCCTAATGCAGTAGGAGATGGCTTTACAACGATAAACTCTCCCTCAAAGCACCAACCGGAACCTCTCCCTAATGCACTGGTAGATGGTTTTAGAACTATAAACTCTCCCTCAGAGCACCAACAGGAACCTATCCCTATTGCAGTAGTAGATGGTTTTAGAACGATAAACTCTCCCTCAGAGCACCAACAGGAACTTCTCCCTAATGTAGTAGGAGATGGCTTTATAACGATAAACTATCCCTCAGATCAGCAACAGGAACATGTCCCTAATGCAGTAGTAGTTGGTTTTAGAACAATAAACTCTCCCTAATGCTGTAGGAGATGGCTTTATAACGATAAACACTCCCTCCGAGCACCAATAGAAACCTCTCCCTAATGCAGTAGTAGATGGTTGTAGAATGATAATCTCTCCCTCAAAGAACCAACAGGAACCTGTCCCTAATTCAGTAGAAGATGGTTTTAGAACGGTAAACTCTCCCTGATGCAGTAGGAGATGGCTTTATACCGATAAACTCTCCTTCAGAGCATCAACAGGAACTTCTCCCTAATGCAGTAGGAAATGGCTTCATAACGATAAACTCTCCCTCAGAGCACCAACAGGAACGTCTCCCTAATGCAGTAGTAGATGGTATTAGAAGGATAAACTCTCCCTCAGAGCACCAACAGGAACCTCTCCCTAATGCAGTAGTAGATGGTTTTAGGACGATAAACTTTCCCTCAGAGCACAAACAGGAGCCTCTCCCTAATGCAGTAGGAAATGGCTTTATAATGATAAACTCTCCCTTAGAGCACCAACAAGAACTTCTCCCTAATGCAGTAGGAGATGGCTTTATAACGATAAACTCTCCCTCAGAGCACCGACAGGAACCTCTCCCTAATGCAGTAGTAGATGGTTTTAGAATGATAATCTCTCCCTCAGCGCACCAACAGGAACCTGTCCCTAATGCAGTAGTAGTTGGTTTTAGAATTATAAAAGCTCCCTCAGAGCACCAACAGGAACCTCTCCCTAATGCAGTAGTGGATGGTTTTAGAACGATAAACTCTACATCAGAGCACCAACAGGAACCTCTCCCTAATGCAGTAGGAGATGGCTTCATAACGATAAACTCTCCCTCAGAGCACCAACAGGAACCTCTCCCTGATGCAGTAGGAGATTGCTTTATACCGATAAACTCTCCCTCAGAGCACCAACAGGAACTTCTCCCTAATGCAGTAGGAAATGGCTTCATAACGATAAACTCTCCCTCAGAGCACCAACAGGAACCTCTCCCTAATGCAGTAGTAGATGGTTTTAGAACGATAATCTCTCCCTCAGAGCACCAACAGGAACCTGTCCGTAATGCAGTAGTAGTTGGTTTTAGAACTATAAACTCTCCCTCAGAGCACCAACAGTAGCTCTCCTTTTTGCAGTAGTAGATGGTTTTAGAACGATAAGCTCTCCCTCAGAGCACCAACCGGAACGTCTCCCTAATGCAGTAGTAGATGGTATTAGAAGGATAAACTCTCCCTCAGAGCACCAACAGGAACCTCTCCCTAATGCAGTAGTAGTTGGTTTTAGGATGATAAACTCTCCCTCAGAGCACCAACAGGAACCTCTCCCTAATGCAGTAGGAAATGGCTTTATAATGATAAACTCTCCCTTAGAGCACCAACAAGAACTTCACCCTAATGCAGTAGGAGTTGGCTTTATAACGATAAACTCTCCCTTAGAGCACCAACAGGAACCTCTCCCTAATGCAGTAGTAGATGGTTTTAGAACGATAATCTCTCCCTCAGAGCACCAACAGGAACCTGTCCCTAATTCAGTAGTAGTTGGTTTTAGAACGATAAACTCTCCCTCAGATCACCAACAGGAACCTGTCCCTAATGCAGTAGGAGATGGCTTTATAACAATAAACTCTCCCTTAGAGCATCAACAGGAACTTCTCCCTAATGCAGTATGAGATGGCTTTACAACGATAAACTCTCCCTCAAAGCACCAACCGGAACCTCTCCCTAATGCACTGGTAGATGGTTTTAGAACTATAAACTCTCCCTCAGAGCACCAACAGGAACCTGTCCCTATTGCAGTAGTAGATGGTTTTAGAACGATAAACTCTCCCTCAGAGCACCAACAGGAACTTCTCCCTAATGTAGTAGGAGATGGCTTTATAACGATAAACTATCCCTCAGATCAGCAACAGGAACATGTCCCTAATGCAGTAGTAGTTGGTTTTAGAACAATAAACTCTCCCTAATGCAGTAGGAGATGGCTTTATAACGATAAACACTCCCTCAGAGCACCAACAGAAACCTCTCCCTAATGCAGTAGTAGATGGTTGTAGAATGATAATCTCTCCCTCAAAGCACCAACAGGAACCTGTCCCTAATTCAGTAGTAGATGGTTTTAGAACGATAAACTCTCCCTCAGAGCACCAACAGGAACCTCTCCCTAATGCAGTAGGAGATGGCTTCATACCGATAAACTCTCCTTCAGAGCATCAACAGGAATTTCTCCCTAATGCAGTAGGAAATGGCTTCATAACGATAAACTCTCCCTCAGAGCACCAACAGGAACGTCTCCCTAATGCAGTAGTAGATGGTATTAGAAGGATAAACTCTCCCTCAGAGCACCAACAGGAATCTCTCCCTAATGCAGTAGTAGATGGTTTTAGGACGATAAACTTTCCCTCAGAGCACAAACAGGAACCTCTCCCTAATGCAGTAGGAAATGGCTTTATAATGATAAACTCTCCCTTAGAGCACCAACAAGAACTTCTCCCTAATGCAGTAGGAGATGGCTTTATAACGATAAACTCTCCCTCAGAGCACCAACAGGAACCTCTCCCTAATGCAGTAGTAGATGGTTTTAGAACGATAATCTCTCCCTCAGAGCACCAACAGGAACCTGTCCGTAATGCAGTAGTAGTTGGTTTTAGAACTATAAACTCTCCCTCAGAGCACCAACAGTAGCTCTCCTTTTTGCAGTCCCTCTTCAAGAACAACCACGAGATTCCCTCTCAAATAGTAATATTTCGGTAAAGGATGACGTAATCCCTCTCCAAGGACAAACACGAGACTCCCTTTCAAATAGCAGGATTTTGGTAGAT
>BLSH010029165.1:926292-944560 GCA_018402905.1 Glandirana rugosa
TGACGGTGGTGGAGAAACCCGGCTCGTTATCCTAAGCATTAACATCTTTATGGTAAATACTAAAATCTTAGTAACGGACATTGCGTGCGACAGCGGTGTCTTTCCATATAGGTCTACTAGACAGGATTTGTCATCGTGAGAAGTTCCTTGTCCAAACAATATCGAACGTAATTCTCGAAATCCCTTTTATAATTGTGAAAAGTTGTATTCCCAAATTATTACTTTTCCAGTTTTAACCGCGTTTATTATATATAAGTCTTTTTCCACTTCGGGGGTCTTCCAAAATTCGAGTGGCTTCGACCGGGGGGATGTTAGTCGTGTTTATTTTTGAGTTCGCAGCACAAATGTAAATTTTTGCGGCACAAAACAGCACAAACGTAGCACTAAAGAAACACGCTTGAGTTTTTATTTGTGCTGATTGTAGGGGGGCCAGCTTCGGTGAGCTTAAAACCTTCTGGGGGCTTCACCTTTTTCTGAATATATATTATTTGCGCCAATTTTGACCTTTTCATTATTAAACCCTTATGTTGAAAAGTGTTAATATTTTCCCTAAAGCTCTTAATGCAAGCTATAACAAACCTGTTCCTTGAAGAGTGCTACTGTTTAGGACAGATCATCTGGATATACCTTTCTGTGGCGACAGCGTGCGTTACAGGCAATGATTCTAAAATCATAAATGGTATTTCTACAATTACGAATCCTATTGCTCGGCCCAAAGAGGTGGTGGCAGTGAAAGGGTTAATTGCTTAAATTATCCGTTAACAATTGCTCTCAGGCAGCTGGCACCTAGATTGTTGTCCCGCAAGCTGGAAAATCTTTGTGCTGGATGCAACTGAGAGTGGCATTGTTATATTAGTGACAAGCGCGGTTTGAGTTTGGCCAGCCCTCTGTCACGAGTTAGTGATGAAGGCAGGGATCTGATACCCATGTTCGTCACACTGAGCTACTAGCCAGGGCTTAAGAGTTACTCACCACCAGTTTCCCCACCAAACCCCTACCCTGTCCACCCCTAATTCTGCCCCTAAACACACCCTCATAAATGATATCATGAAATGACACAGTTAAATGTTTTGTGCAGAATTAATTTACAAAAATAAATATTAACAACAACTTGATCAGTTTCCACCACTGCAGCCTCATCAGTACCCATCAATGCAGCCTATCAGTGCAGCATATCAGTGCTGCCTCATCAGTGCCAATCAGTGCAGCATATTGGTGCCGCCTCATCAGTGCCCTTCAGTGCAACCTCATCAGTGCCCATCAATGCAGCCTCATCAGTGCAGCCTCACCAGTACCCATAATGTAGCCTCATCACTGCCCATCAATGCAGCCTCACCAGTGCACATCAATGCAGTCTGATCAGTGCCCATCAATGCAGCCTCACCAGTGCCCATCAATGCAGTCTGATCAGTGCCTATCAATACAGCCTCACCAGTGCCCATCAATGCAGCCTCACCGATGCCTATCAATGCAGCCTCACCAGTGCCATCAATGCAGCCTGATCAGTGCCATCAATGCAACTTTACCAGTGCTCATTAATGCAGCCTGATCGGTGCCCATGAATGCAGTCTCACTAGTGCCCATCAAAGCAGCCTGATCAGTGCCCATCAATGCAGCCTGATCAGTGCCCAGCAATGCAGGCTTACCAGTGCCCATCGATGCAGCCCCAATGCAATGCAGTGGAATTGGAGGCATAGGTATGATAGATTGGGGGTGGAATGGGAAGCATCTATGCCTCCCATTCTACCCCACCACAATTCATTATAGCTCTGATTCCAATTACCCCCCCCCCCAAATCCAGCACATCTATGCTCTCAATCCCCCCTTTCCTCCCAGCACACATCTTGTTCAATCCCCCATTCAATGCCTCCAACTCCCTCAAGCACATGTGCTGCTTCCAATCACAGCACACTTTCATAGTTACCATTCTCCTGCAGCCATGGGGTTTAGGCATTGGTGCACACTGAGGGCAAGAGTGTTTGAGCTCGCCCACTTAGACTTGGATGTGCAGCAGAAGGGAGGTGGAGAGGTGTGGTCCCAGGCAGCTCACTGCTCCTACTGAAATGCCCACAATGCAAGCCTATCTGGGGGGATGGGATGAGTGGCGGGAGGGAGGTGGAGGGGGTGGCTTACTGATTCTACTGAAATGCCTGTGCTGCAAACCTATGTGTGGGGAGGGCATGGGCGGCAGGAAGGGAGGTGGAGAGGGGCAGTCCCAGGCTGCTTACTAATCCTACTGAAATGCCCACACTGCGAGCCTGAGCGGCAATGAGCAGCAGGAAGAGAGGTGGAGACGGGTGGTCCCAGGTGGCTGACTGTTCCTACTGTAATGCCTGTACTGCGAGCCTGTGCAGGGGGCGGTGATGTGCAGCAGGAGGGAGGGGGAGAGGGGTGGAGACCCATGCTGCAAGCCTGTGTGCAGCGGGGAGCACTGGCTATACAGTCCTGGGACAGCACAGCCCTGTCCATACTCTCACTCCTCATATTTCCACTCGCCAAATGCGAGCAGGCGAGTGGAAATTTTGAGGGCTGCTCTAATCTATCCTCATAGCTGAGCTCCTCCATGCCTCTTATCAGTTTGGTTCCCTTCTCTACACTTTCTCCAGCTGCCCGATATCCTTTTGGGGAACTGATGCCCAAAACTATACTGCATATTACAGATGAGGTCTTACTAATGATTGGTACAGGGGCAAAATTATACCTTTCTCTCTGGCATCCATACCTCTCTTAATACAAGAAATGACTCACTTTGGAAACTGCAGCTTGGCATTGCATGCTATTATTAAGCTTATGATATACCAAAACCCCCAGATCCTTCTCCACCATTGATTCCCCCAGTTGTACTTCTGCATGTATTTATGATGCATGCATAGTATTAGCCCCCAAGTTCATAACTTTATATTTATCAACATTAAACCTCATTTGCCAACGTGTTGCCTAATTAAACATTGCATTGAGGTCGGCTTGTAAGTTGGAGACATCCTGTAAAGATGTTATTCCATTGCATAGCTTAGTGTCATCTGCAAAGACTGAAATGGTACTTTTAATCCAAGAACCTATATCATTTATAAATGTATTAAAAAGTAAGGGTCCCAATACTGAACCTTGGGGACTGATAATCTTAGACCATTCAGAGAAAAATCATAAACCGCTACTCTCTGAATTCTGTCTTTTAGCCAGTTTTCTATCAATTTACAAACTGATCTTTTCAAGCCTGTAGACTTTATCTTACACATTACCCATGTGTGAGGAATTGTGTCAAACGCTTTTGCAAAATCCAAGTATACCACGTCCACAGCCAACCCTTTGTCCAAGATTTTACTTACCTCCTCATAAAAAGAAATCAGGTTTGTAGCTAGCGTGCACCCATGGGGGCGTGCAGCACAGCAATCGGTGGTGTGTTGTGTTAGTCTGAGAGCCTTTCCTATGCTCTCCCTGCAACAGCTTTAAATTAATTTAGACTATGGCTGCTCTTTGCTCTTCTTTAAAATGAGGGAAGCCATCTTAACCAAAAGCCCCCAAATTGGCACTTCTTAGCCTGCTGGCCATAGTTAAAAGGCCATGCAGTGCATTACAATTTTTAAAAATTCTCCTAGGTGAATCTGCACATATATTCACCATAACTGTGAACTGCAAACCCTTAATTTGCCTACGGTGGCAGCGAACTAAAAACCTTACCTGTAACAGCAACATTTTGAAGCATTTTTCCTCAGACAATTTCACAAGCCCTAGGATAAACTGGGAGAAATAATAACATGTTTGGTAAAGCTTCATGTATTTATATCAGTGTCTTTTCAAAATAGCATATAAAATGAATATTTGTGCAAGATGTAAAAGCCTGCAAAACATAACAGCCCTCAGCCCAAATTGCATAGGTAACAAGATACAGTGATGTAATACATCTGATATATAGCCATATGTTCCCAGACACTAATGTAATTATAAATGCAATCAAAATGCGTAACATAGTATTATCTGTCTAAACTGCACATTTAACATCAATAAATATTAGAACAGAGGTATCAACATAATTCAATCCAAAAATAAATGTTTCTTTGGCTTGAAGGTTGATAAATACATTACATGTAATAGCCTACATAAACATTATAAATGGCTAAAGTGCCTAAAGAAACAAAAGCAATTTAGTGTATTGTCTATATTATCAATATTTGTTTCATTATCTAAAGCAGCATAGTCACTCTGTCAATCCTTATTCAAATCAGCATATTCATTTTAATTTCTTATTGATTATCCGAAGAAGCTCAATTTAATGAATACATTTCAAGTTACAAATAGTTCAGTTTTTTTGCAAACATCATGAAACGTCACAGTAGCTAATAATTACAGACTCCAATGGTGTGAAAATCTATTTACAGTTGTTAAAAATGCAAACCTTTGCTCTTTTGACTCCACAATATTTTAATAAATCATGTTAACAGAGGTTTGTACATTCACTAACAAATACAGTAACTAACCCAATAATATGATTACATCATATAATCACATTTGCACCAAACCTGATAAAACTAGCATTAGCCAACAAACTCTCACTCTCACTGTTTTGCCTGAAAATCATTTGTGAGTCTATCACCCAAATCAGTGAAAAGCAGATTGTTAATCAGAAGAGAGTTCTTTTATCGATTTTTAATGACATCCCTAACTATAGAATTGATTCTATGACCAACTTGGAGCACTTAAAGTGGTAGTAAACCCTCCTATCTTCAGTAAAGGAAGCTGCCATCTTGGCCTCTGTTTAACCTACAACTGCCATGATGCTGCACATGTGATCAGCTATGACACCAGCCATTGGATGTTTTGACAGTTTGGTTTAGAGCACAACCAATGGGAGTGGTACATTTCCAGCACCTCCTGGAAATGTAACTGGTTTTCAAACTGTTAAATGGATGGGTTTACTACTGATTTAAGCCAGAACAAAGGCTGGCTGAGTTTTTGAACACAGAAAAAACACCTAATAAACAATTGCTGCTATTAAGAGTTATGACTATTCCCCTAAATCTCTAACTTATTAATGTAGGGAGGACAAGAGAAGAAGCATTGAAATATAATTCTAAATCATGTTTTATTCTTGTGGACTGAAACTGATTAAATATAGATTTACACTAGTGAGTTCTTGATTTCTGCTCTTATGTATGTATTCACAACACAATTAATTGTTTATTTGCAAATACCAAAAAAGAAAGTGTCCTAAGCTTTGAATCGTTATTGCTCTAGATGCTGGCACTATACCTGCAGTTTTTTTCCCCTTAACCACTTCAGCCCTGGAAGGATTTCCCAGGTTAGGACCAGAGCACTTTTTGCAATTCGACACTGTGTCGTTTTAACTGACAATTGTGCGGTTGTGCGACATTGTACCCAAACAAAATTTGGGGTTTTTTTTCCCCCACAAATAGAGCTTTCTTTTGCTGGTATTTGATCACCTCTGCGTCACTTCTGATCACGCCATAAACAAAAAAAGAGTGACAATTTTGATAAAAAAACAATATTTCTTCTTTTTTGCTAAAATACAAATCCAGAAAAAAAAAATATAAAAAAACATTTTTTTTCATCGGTTTTGGCCAATTTATATTCTTCCTCATATTTTTGGTAAAAAAAAAATCACAATCTGCGTTTATTGATTAGTTTGATCAAAAGTTGCCGCGTTTACGGATGATGAGAATTAATTTCTGGGGTTTTTATTTATTTTATTTTTTTTTACTAGTAATGGCGATTTTTAGCGGTACTGCGATATTGCGGCGGACATGTCGGACATTTTTGACACTTTTTTTGGACCAATGACATTTATACAGCGATCGGAAATTTAAATATCCACTGATTACTGTATAAATGTCATTGGCAGTGAAGGGGTTAACCTGCAGGGGGAGATCTAGGGGTTAACTGTGTTCCCTAGGCATATTCTAACTGTGGGGGTGGGCTGGGATACCATAGGCATAAGAGATCTAACTGATCCCAGTGACAGGGATCAGTAGATCTCCTAAGCATGCACTGACAGAGCAGGGAACCGTCATGTTTCAATCGGCGGCTCCCCGTTCTTATGTTGTGGCCGCTCATTGCGGCTCACCGACGGACATTAGGTCCGCCCCCGAGCTGCGGGCACACTCCTCCAGAGTACGGCAGGTGCACACGCGCGCTGCCGGCAGCATGCACGCCCCCCCCTAGCGTCCACTCTGCAAAACGCCATTTATTTATGGCGATTCTCAGGACACGTCCACACTGCAGCAGTAAATATACTGTGGAAGTGGTTAAAGCAGAACTAAAGTTCCATTGTCACAAACTGTGAATAGGCAGACTTTTATTGGCAGGAGAGACATTCAGTGTCTCTCCTGTGAAAAAATACATCTACCTGTTTGCTTGAAGTATTCTCTAGCATGTACCATATCTGCAGAGCAATATCATCCTGCTATGACAACTGAAGACAGCCTGAGATCGGCACCCAGAAGAAGGAAAGGTAAGTTACAGTAGAACTGTATGGAATGATTGAAGATCTGTATCATCACAGAGTGATACCGTGGATACAGAAAATGTATCGTGTGCCACGTCCCAATAGAGGATATATGGAAAAAATTTGCACTAGAATATTGACTTTTTAGGCACAGTCACAAAATCAGTTTTCTTAAATACATATCCATTTATTGATTGATAAATAAAAGGACAATGTGTCCAGAAACACTTAATTGCTACACATGCAAAATTGTCCTACTGTACATAAGAGTGAAAGACAATCCCACCATAGCATACAACAACACAAATTAACATCATAATAACCCATCAAACTGATCAGGTATAATCCAGCAATGCTTGGTGTTGTTGCAGTAGGTTGGCAAATAATTTCCTTAGATCGCCCTACATGTTGCGTGAAAAAACGCTTCCTCAAGAGCATAGGACAGCTGGTGTGTGTAGAGAAAACAGTGTGTAAACAAACAGTATCATACAACATACCATATATACACATATACATATATACACGTCGACATGGGTGGAAGTATGGCTTCAAACTCACACAAGGTGTATCCGTTTGAATTACTGGTCCCACTGCATTGGGTCACAGGAGCAAACCACCAAGTATGGGGGCGTGTATAACATACTAACCATATATATTGTACTAAGCACACATACACAGTATCTCACAAAAGTGAGTACACCCCTCACATTTTTGTAAATATTTTATTATATTTTTTCGTGTTCAAAAGTTTTATTGGTATTTCACAGTTACATAGAGAAAAAACAACAGTAAGCATTGGGTAGCTCATAGTTCGTCAAACTACACATACAATTGGGTGATACTTAAACATGGATACTAGCGTAAACAACCCCTAGAGGAACCGTGAATAAGTGAGTGAGAGGGGCGAAAAACAAAAGGGATCAATCCAGTTATAGAGAAAGGGGAGCGTCGTGCAGAGAGTCCCGGAACACCCCCCAGCACCCCTGATGGGAGCAAACTGTGCCAGGAAGTTTTCCAGGACCCCCCCCGACCCACCTCCCATGGAGAACCCCCTCCTTGAGGATTGAACCGGGGTAGTTCCCAGGAACGGGAGCGCTTTTGAACCCACTGTATTTGTCAAGAAAAAAGCGAAGCACCCTGTCTAATCATGGAAAGGTATTGAAGGGAGGAAGGGAAAGAGGAAGCAGGAATAAGGAGGAAAGAGAAGCGGTAAGTGGGGTAGTAAACCGAATACGGCTATTAGGCAGAGAAAGGGAGGTATCATGATAGTCCTGCCCGAGTCCGGCTTGGCTCAGATTGGGAGATTCATGTATAGCCTCCAAGGTTCCCAGAACGCCTCAAATTTAGTAGAGGTATCCAAGATCATGTTTGCATACTTTTCCTGAGTCATGATCCATGTGATCTTCCTCTTGGCCCGTTTGACCGAGATAAAGGGCCTTTTCCAGGATTTGGCAATGGTGAGTTTGGCCCCCAGAAGTATATAATGAGATAGTTTTCCCAGGGTTTTCGAAAGACCATCTGGTCTGTGATTTAGGAGGGCTATTTCAGGCGTCTGTGGAATAGGGTGGCCTGTGACCTTCCGTAAGGTGACAAAAATTTTATTCCAGAAGCCCCTGATCTTGGGACATTCCCACCAAATGTGATAGAAGGTCCCCATGAGATGACAATCCCTAAAACATAACGGTGAGGAACCCGGAAACATGATCGCGAGACGGGAGGGGACAAGGTACCACCGTGTAAAAATTTTAACGCTAGCTTCCATCAGAGGAATATTCACTATTCCCTTGGATCATCTTAGGAAATGGGAGAACCAAGTCTCCGCTTCCCACTTCAGGTCCAGGTCTGTCTCCCAACTCACGGCGTATGATGGTTTCTCGGGGGAGTCTGTTAGTAAGGCATAAATGGTCGAGATCCCTCCCCTCTGAGAGGTGATGTCTGAGCACCACCTCTCATAGGGGGTTACATCACAAGTGTTCTGGGAATGCTTAGACAAAGTGGCTACAAAGTGGTGAATTTGCTGGAATCGAAATCTCTCTGAGGGGGGCATTTCAAGAGAACCTTGGCAGTGGTCGAGGGTGATGGGGCCTGAGGCGGAGAGGAAGTGTCCTATTCTATATAGTCCTTTATCCGTCCACCATTTAAAAGAACGGATGTTTTGACCCGGTGGAAATAGGGGGTTGTTGAATATGTGCTGGAGGGGCCTAAATGTGGAGGCCAGTTTCGTGGTGCTAAAGAGATGATCACAAAGGGTTAGCGAGTTGGAGAGCGTTGGGGATAGGACAGGTGGCCTTGTCTTAGGAACTGCCCAAACCAAATAATCTAGAGTATTGTTAGGGACCGCCTGTCTCTCTATCTCGACCCAATCCGGTCTATTGGATCTCGCGTAAATTATAGAAAACTGCGCTAGTTGCGCCGCTTGGTAGTAACGCCAAAGATTTGGAAGGCCAAGTCCACCTTGTGTGCGCCGTCTCATGAGGACCTCTGCTGGGCATCTATAGCCCTTGTGGCCCCAAACAAATTTTTTGATCTGGGCTTGGAGTTTGAGAATCTGCGCCTTTTTAACGGGAATAGGCAGCGCCCTAAAATAGTATAATATTCTAGGTAGAAGGGTCATTTTAATTGTATTGATTCTCCCTAACCAGGAAAGGCCCAGACTTTCCCAATTACGCAAGTCACCTTCGATTCGTTTAAACAATGGGGGGTAATTGAGAGGGAATAGCTGATCAATCCCAGCTGCCAATTTAACGCCCAGATAGGGAATCTGTTGAGGTGACCACGGAAACGGGAATTGGGCCCTAATCTGATGAATCTGGGGTTCCGGGACATTGATGTTGAGCGCCATCGATTTAGTTATATTGACCTGAAGCCCTGAGGCGGATCCGAAGTTCTGCAAGAGCTTAACTAAGTGCGGGATCGATACCAGCGGGGAGGAGATAAACAGCAGTAGGTCATCCGCAAAAAGGGCGCATTTATGGGTAACCGGACCGCTGTTTACCCCTCTGATATCGGGGTGTTCCCTGATAGCGATTGCCAGCGGCTCGATGGCAATCGCAAAGATAAGGGGTGATAATGGAGGCTGAGGGATTAGAATATAGTGCTTTAAGTATGTGTAAGAATTTTGGCCCAAACCCCCATCTACCCAGGACCTCAAAAAGGTAGGGCCATTCGACAGTGTCGAAAGCTTTTTGCAGATCGACTGACAGTATACAGCCCTCTTGGGCTGGGCCCCCACTCCACCCTGATTTCAAAATTGAAATGATATCTACAGCCCTACGGATCTGGTCAGGACCCTGCCTCCCGGGGATGAAGCCAACCTGGTCCTTATGGATGTATTGTCCTATGAAGGCTGAAAGTCTATTGGCTAGTACCTTTGTGAGAATTTTCAGGTCGTTGTTGATTAGGGAGATGGGCCTGTAGTTGGCTACATCAGAGGGATCCTTGTCTGGTTTCGGAATAACTGCTATGTTGGCTGAGTTAAGGTCATTATTAAGGACTGCCTCTGTTTGGAGAGAGTTAAAGAAATTCGCTAAGTGTTGGGCTAAGGTGGGCCCAAATTCCTTATAATAGCCTGTCGATAAGCCGTCCGGCCCCGGGGAAGAACCCTTTTTGAGGTGTTTAATGACATCCAGAATCTCAGCTACCGAAATGGGGGCCTCAAGTGAGAGTCTATGGTCGTCCGCCAGGGTAGGGAGTTGGACTTTGTCCAAGAATTTGGGAGAGTGGTGTGGGGGATTCGAGCCCTTTGAGCTATAGAGTTTCGCGTAAAAGTCCCTAAAGGAGGACAATATCCTCTGAGGATTTTGGGTAAGGGAGCCTGACGAGTCTCTTATTTTTGGGAATACAAATGATTTGAATTTTGGGGATAGTTTTGACGCTAGATTCGGGCCTATACGGTCTTTGCGGAGGTAAAAATGGGCACTCGACCACTGAATTTGCTTCTCGGCCTGGGTGGTCAAGGCTAGATTAAGAGCCAACCTCCCTGCCTCTAGTTTCAACCGGGACTGGTGGGTGGGGTGTTTCTTATGCGATTTAGCGAGGTTATGAAATTCTAGCTCTAATTGGATTAGGTGGGATTTCCTCTCTCTTTTTATTTTTGAAGCTAGTTGGATTATCTTCCCTCGGATGACTGATTTGTGGGCCGCCCAGAGGGTCAAGCTAGAGGTCTCAGGGTTAGAATTCAGATCAAAGTACTCCTCTAGGTTTCTTTTGATCATGGTGCAATGGACCGGGTTACTCAGTAAAGATTCCCTTAGTCTCCATTGAGGTCTAGGTCCCAGATCCTCCAAGGGTCTTAAAAGGACAATCACCATAGAGTGGTCAGAGAGGGCGGAGTCCCGTATGGAGGACTTGGAGACTCGTGGAATAGAGGTATTGCTCATAAAGATATGATCGATTCTTGCGTAAGATTTATGGGGCGCCGAGTAGTGCGTGAAATCTCTAATGGAAGGGTTAAACTCCCGCCAGACATCTACCAAGCCTAGTGAGTTGATGAGTTTAGCTAGTTTGACGCTTCTTTTTGGGGGTTGCAGGAGGCGAACACGGCCCGGCCTAGACTTATCCATCATGTGGTCGAGAGCAGTGTTGGAGTCCCCCCCTAGGATCAAGGTCCCCTCAAAATGAGGGGCGAGGACTTTCAGCATGGTATCAAAGAATTTTATTTGGCCCGTGTTAGGGGCGTAGTAAGAAACGAACGAGTAAGGGGAGCCCCCCAAGTCCCCCAGAACCAGGATATACCTGCCCTCCGGGTCTCTAATGGTCTTGCGCAGGTTGAAGCGGGTTCTATTCCCGAAAAACACCCCCACCCCTCTCGTCTTGTTTAGAGCATTAGCTAGGAAAAATTGAGGGTAATTTTTGTGAATGAAGCTGGGAGTGAATTGGGCTGGAAAGTGTGTTTCCTGGACCAGGAGGACCTCCAGCTGCTGCGAGTGAGCTAATTGGAAGTACTTCCTACGTTTTATAGGTGAATTAAGGCCTTGCACATTGTGGGAGGCAAATTTGAAACCCCTGGGAGAACTATCTGGAGGAACCATTGCAAAGGTAGAAAAAGTCACTTACATTGTCGAAATTCCTCACTGGCGAAGCTCCCTCCACAGGACAGATTGGCATACCTCCAATGTGAGCGCGGAACTTGAGCCCTTCGCCATCTCCGGGGAAGAACCACCACGATACCTGGGGAAAAAAGAGGATAAACAAAAGCAGGACAGTAAAGAGTAGGGGGAGAAAGGAGAGGAAATAGAGGGAAGAGAGGGAGGGAGAACGGCCATAACCTGTCTTCTCCCTCCACCCTCGATGGATGTGAGTCAGGAAACCGACTCCCATGCCTCGAGGGCTACTTGTAAACGACTGCCAAAACCGGCAGCCTAACATCTGCTCCCGTGCCACACCAGAGAGCGAGGCCCGTAAGCAGAGGGAGGAGCATGCTGACTACCCCGCCCCCAAAACAGCCCAACATTAGTAGAACAATTGTGCGAGTCCCCAACAGCATAACAAACCATAGGTGATGTGTACAAATCATTAAAGGGGGGACCTGGAATTATACAACTTCAAAGAAGAGAAAAAGGGAGGGGAGAGAGGAGGTGTCCAGGAAAGATAAGGGGGTTAATCAACCCCCCTTCCTCCCAACACCCCCCCCTCCTCATCCGCCCAGTGTCAGAGAAAGGTTTAGTACATTAGGTCTACCCCGCAGGGGGTTTCATTTAAACTAGTTATTCAACTTCTCCCAGCCCCTGCCTCCAGCCCTACCCCAGAACCCCCAAGCCAATGGAGCTGGGGGGAGCGAGGGGGACGGAGACAAGTGCGTCTCAAACAACCAATTCCACGTCAGCCCACCATCACCCCCGACGGCCAGGAAGGGCCGTAACATATGTGGAACAAACAAAATAACAATAAGAAAATACAACTCTAAACCAAGTGAGCTTTAAACTAGAGCTTAAGGAAGCCATCTGGAAGGGGCTACACCCCTAGTAAAGGACCTGGGGTCAAAATTGAAAGGGTCCTTAGAGTCAAATCGGGACGGAGGTGAATCCAAGAATTATTGGAATGACGGTCAAGGGGGGTGGGAGTCTTTAGATTTCTTGGAGTGATTTGGTCTCCACACAGGGGGAATTGGACTATGGGGTGAAGGGCGTTTGGAAGGACCCCCTGGTCTGGAATGAAGCGAGGATCCCGGGTCTAAAGAGATGAGGTTTAGCTTAACCAGGAGCTGCTCTCCCTCATTAAAAGAAGAGAAGCCAAAGATCTTGTCCTTGTGGGAGAAGGAGAGACGGAACGGGAAGGACCACCAGTACTTAATTGCTTTGTTTGAAAGCACCTCGAGAAGGGGTTTCAGAGACCTCCTCTTTTGTATGGTGGCTGGAGAGATGTCCGCAAACACTTGTACCGGTTGGCCACGGAAGGAAATCTGGGGTAGCTTTCTGGTGGCCCTCATTATCTCTTCCTTAACCGAAAAGAAATGGGGTTTAACTATGATGTCCCTAGGAAGTCCATCCGCGCGAGGGGCTTGAAGGGCTCTGTGAGCTCTGTCCAGTTCCAGTTTGTGATCGGGGATATTCGGGATGATTTCTTTAATGAAGGAGCGAACTGTCTCCTGTACATCTTTTATGTTCTCCGGGACCCCCCTTAATCGAAAGTTGTATCTGCGGGACCGGTTCTCCAGGTCGTCAATTTTGGAGTGAGCTGCTTCCAGCTGATCCTGAAGATCCTGGATTCTTGCCGTATTCTGGTTCGCTCTGGCTATAGTTTGGTCCGTTTTTTGTTCCACCGTTTCAATCCTGGAGCCCAGGTTCTGCAAATCAGCCTGGATTGTTGAAGTGATCTGGGATGCCGTTTGGGCCAGGCCCTTTGCCAACATTTTAGAGAAGGTCTCCATCATGAAGCGCAGGTCTGGCGGAGGGGCCAAGATGGGAGACCCCAAGGCTGCTGGGGCGTCAGGGTCCGGGGTCCCCACACCCCCCAGGGAGGCAAACATTTCTTCCAAGGTCCTTTCCAGGAGAGAAACTGTAGATGCCGGGGATGTGTTTTGAGGGGGGAGGAAGTTTGATGATGGCGGGTCCTGATCGGGAAGGACCCGGGAGCCCCCCTCTGCCCCTGCCTCCATAGCCTCAGGAAGGTTGCGGTCCTTGGGGACCTGCTGATTTAGAGAGTGTGAAAGGGCTTGGTCTGAGATATGATTAGTAAACCCCGGGTGCTTAGATAAGTCCCTTCTTACTGCTGCTGCATACATGGGTAGTATAATAGTAAGTCGAAGCCCAAAATGGAGGGGGAGTGATGGTAAAGGTGGAGGCAATATGGGAGAGAATTGGGTGTAGATCCAGTATAGTCTCTGTGTGTTTATAGGGATATATGCTGGGTAAGGATCATCTCTGGCTCCCTGGTTGTGAAAGATGCTTAAGCAGTATACAGGGGAGACGAGGAGACCACAGAATAGGAGCCCTCCGCGTGGCGCGGGGCCTGTTCATGCGGGCCTGGATCTTTCAGGGCCAGAAAACTTCCTTGTACATCTGTACAAAAGCCCACAGTCACGGGTCCTGGGGGAGAGCAGTCTTGCCAGGGGGTCTTCCTCACCTTCTGATCCTGAGGGCTGGTGCGTTCGATGCTGTGAAGAGGAACGCCCGCTCTGATCCCGACCTCGACTAGGCCGCAGCCGCGGCCTCGATTTTGGGCCGGCCCCGACGTCCACCTCCACTCGCTCCGGGGGGGTCCCTCAGATCCTCTGCTGCCTTCCTTGCATCGAGGGGTGCCTGGTCTGGGGCAGTTGGGTCCGGATGGCGGCTGGTTAGGGCATTTGGTGGCGGGGTAGCCCGGAGCTCCGTGATCATGCAGCCATCACGGACGCCGGCGCATGCGCACTCCCTTTATTATATTTTTTATGTGACAACGCTGAAGAAATGACACTTTGCTACAATGTAAAGAGGTGAGTGTACAGCTTGTATAACAATGTAAATTTACTGTCCCCTCAAAATAACTCAACACACAGCCATTACTCTCTAAGCTTCCGTCAACAAAAGTGAATACACCCCTAAGTGAAAATGTCCAAATTGGGCCCAAAGTGTACATTTTTTGTGTGGCGATCATTATTTTCCAGCACTGCCTTAACACTCTTGGGCATGGAGTTCACGAGAGCTTCATGGGTTGCCACTGGAGTCCTCTTCCACTCCTCCATGATGACATCACGGAGCTGGTGGATGTTAGAGACCTTGCACTCCTCGACCTTCTGTTTGAGAATGCCCCACAGATGCTCAATAGGGTTTAGGTCTGGAAACATGCTTGGCCAGTCCACCACCTTTACCCTCAGCTTCTTTAGCAAAGCAGTGGTAGTCTTGGAGGTGTGTTTGGGGTCGTTATCATGTTGGAATACTGTCCTGCAGGGAGGGGATCATGCTCTGCTTCAGTATGTGACAGTACATGTTGGTATTCATGGTTCCCTCAGTGAACTGTAGGTCCCCAGTGCCGGCAGCACTTATGCAGCCCCAGACCATGACATTCCCACCACCATGCTTGACTTTGTACTCCTCACCTGGTTGCCACTACACACACTTGACACCATCTTAACCAAATAAGTTTATCTTGGTCTCATCAGACCAAAGGACATGGCTCCTGTAATCCATTTCCTTAGTCTACTTTTCTTCAGCAAACTGTTTGTGGGCTTTCTTGTGCATCATCTTTAGAAGAGGCTTCCTTCTGATAGGACAACCATGCAGACCAATTTGATGTAGTGTGCGGTGTATGGTCTGAGCACTGACAGGCTACCCCTTCAACCTCTGCAGCAATGCTGGCAGCATTCATACATCTATTTCCCAAAGACAACCTCTGGATATGACGCTGAGCACGTGCACTCAACTCCTTTGGGCGACCATGGCGAAGCCTGTACTGAGTGTAACCTGTCCTGTTAAATCTCTGTATGGTCTTGGCCACCGTGCTGCAGCTCAGTTTCAGGGTCTTGGCAATCTTGTTATAGCCTAGGCCATCTTTATGTACAGCAACAATTCTTTTTTCAGATCCTCAGAGAGTTCTTTGCTATGAGGTACCATGTTGAACTTCCAGTGACCAGTATGAGAGAGTGACATTTGGACATTTTCACTTAGGGGTGTACTCACTTTTGTTGCCAGTGGTTTAGACATTATTGGCTGTGAATTGAATTAATTTGAGGGGACAGCAAATTTACACTGTTAAACAAACGGTACACTCACTACTTTACATTGTAGCAAAGTGTCATTTCTTCAGTGTTGTCACATGAAAATATATATTTAAATATTTACAAAAATTTCAAGGGTGTGCGCACTTTTGTGAGATACTGTATATAATTTATTATCAATCATCAATTAAGAAAAATCGGATCTCTTGCTACGCTTTCACCAATACTGGATTTGTATCCTCACTCATCTGTATCCTCTCACACATACTCCCCAATTGCTTCATTTACAATACAATATTTCTATATTAATAGCAAGTACTAGATTTGAGGGAACCCAGACTGTAAAGTTCGGGTCCGTACCGGACTTTGGGGTGTCCGTGCCCCGAACCCGAACACGGACATTTGCAAAAAAGTCCGGGTTCGGTGTTTGGGTATTTTGGGTGCCTTTTCTATAGCTGTAGGGCAGCCAATCAACAAGCATTTTACTCGTTTGCCCATAGAAGCCATCACAGCCATGCCTACTAATGGCATGGCTGTGATTAGCCAGTGCATCATGTGACCCAGACTATTTTTGGTGCCTTTTCTATAGCTGCAGGGCAGCCAATCAACAACGTTTCACTCGTTTGCCCTTAGAAGCCATCACAGCCATGCCTACTAATGGCATGGCTGTGATAGGCTAATGCATCATGTGACCCAGCCTCTATATGAGCTTGAGTCACGTATGCCGCGTGTCACATCGTCTCAGGCTAGTGTAGGGAGAGCATGCTGCTGGCGCTGTGAGGGACAGATTACCAATCTTATATGATATCATCTTGCATTACAGACAGATTCCTGGCGGTGCTGTGAGGGGAAAGCTTAGCGTTCTAAAACGATCTGATACTGGACTAGGTAGAGTTTACTACTGCTGTGAGGGATAGATTACCGATCTATTATCATCTCATCCTCCATTACAGACAGGTTCCTGGCGGTACTGTGAGGGGAAAGCTTAGCATTCTATAATGATCTGATGCTGGACTAGCTACAGTTTACTATTGCTGTGAGAGATAGATTACCGATCTAATATCATCTCATCCTGAATTACAGAAAGGTTCATAGCGTTGCTGGGAGGGGAAAGATTAGCTTTCTAAAACCATCTAATATTGGACTAAGTACAGTGTACTGGTGCTGTGAGGGACAGATTATTGTTCTAAAATCATCTCATTCTGTATTACAGAAAGGTTTCTGGCGTTGCTGTGAGGGGAAAGCTTAGTGTTCTAAAACCATCTGATACTGGATTAGGTACAGTTTACTGGTGCTGTGAGGGACAGATTATTGTTCTAAAATCATCTCATTCTGTATTACAGAAAGGTTCCTGGCAGTGATGTGAGGGGAGAGCTTAGCGTTCTAAAACCATCTGATACTGGAATAGGTAGAGTTTACTGGTGCTGTGAGGGACAGATTATTGTTCTAAAATCATCTCCTAGTGCTGTAGGGAGAGGTTCCTGCTGGTGCTGTGAGGGAGAGATTATTGTTCTAAAATCATCACATACTGCTATAGGGAGAGGTTCCTGCTGGTGCTATAAGGGACAGATTATTGTTCTAAAACCATCTCCTAGTTCTATAGGAAGAGCTTCCTGCTGGTGCTGTGAGGGACGGATTATTGTTCTAAAATCATCACATACTGCTAGAGGGAGAGGTTCCTGCTGCTCCTGTGAGGGACAGATTATTGTTCTAAAATCATCTCCTAGTTCTATAGGGAGAGGTTCCTGCTGGTGCTGTGAGGGACAGATTATTGTTCTAAAATCATCTCCAACTGCTATAGGGAGAGGTTCCTGCTGCTGGTGCTGTAAGGGACAGATTATTGTTCTAAAATCATCACCTACTGCTATAGAGAGAGGTTCCTGCTGGTGCTATAAGGGACAGATTATTGTTCTAAAATCATCTCCTAGTGCTGTAGGGAGAGGTTCCTGCTGGTGCTGTGAGGGAGAGATTATTGTTCTAAAATCATCACATACTGCTATAGGGAGAGGTTCCTGCTGGTGCTGTAAGGGACAGATTATTGTTCTAAAACCATCTCCTAGTTCTATAGGAAGAGGTTCCTGCTGGTGCTGTGAGGGACAGATTATTGTTCTAAAATCATCACATACTGTCAGGTACTGGTATAGGAGGCTGAGATGATGAGAGGGCGTCCCTTGCGGTTGAGTGCACTGCACCCCTGGAGTTGGTGACAGGAGGTGCAATGCCCAAAGAAGCACAGGTCGCCTGCAGATGGAGTTTGAGTGGTGATTCCAGGTGTAGTAGTACTCAGGATACCCAGCAGAGGGAGACTGAAGCTAGTCTGGAAGTGCAAACGGAGCTGTGGAGGAGATAGGCAGAATCAAGGTCAAGGCCAGGCCGAGGGTCAAACACATGGAGCAGTCCGAATAGGCAGGAGAAGTCCGAGGAACAAGCCGGGATCAGAACCAGGAGAGAGTCAGAGCAGGTCAAGGCAAGCCGGGTCGGTAACAGAGAATCAGGCACAAGAACACAGGACTCAGGAACACAGGATACTGAGCTGAAGATAATCCAGCAATTTGTGACAGTTACTGGTCTCCATTTATAGGCCGGTGCTTGCTGGTGATTGGTGCATTCTGCGCGCCTTAGTGGTTAGTGGTCGTTCGTGGCCGGATATTTACCTCTGGTCATTGACAGTGTTT
>BLSH010029165.1:947984-980957 GCA_018402905.1 Glandirana rugosa
GTCCTTGGAGAAGGATATCTTGATCCTCTACCAAAATCTTGTTATTAGACAGGGAATGTCGTGGTCGTCCTTGGAGAGGGATATCGTCATACACTACTAAAATCTTGTTATTAGAGAGGGAGTGTCGTGGTCGTCCTTGGAGAGGGATGTCGTGATCCTCTACTAAAATCTTGTTATTAGACAGGGAATATCGTGGTCGTCCTTGGAGAGAGATATCGTCATCACATACTGCTATAGGGAGAGGTTCCTGCTGGTGCTGTAAGGGACAGATTATTGTTCTAAAACCATCTCCTAGTTCTATAGGAAGAGGTTCCTGCTGGTGCTGTGAGGGATGGATTATTGTTCTAAAATCATCACATACTGCTAGAGGGAAAGGTTCCTGCTGCTCCTGTGAGGGACAGATTATTGTTCTAAAATCATCTCCTAGTTCTATAGGGAGAGGTTCCTGCTGGTGCTGTAAGTGACAGATTATTGTTCTAAAAGCATCACATACTGCTAGAGGGAGAGGATCTTGCTGGTGCTGTGAGGGACAGATTATTGTTCTAAAATCATCTCCTACTACTATAGGGAGAGGTTCCTGCTGCTGCTGTGAGGGACAGATTATTGTTCTAAAATCATCTCCAACTGCTATAGGGAGAGGTTCCTGCTGCTGGTGCTGTAAGGGACAGATTATTGTTCTAAAATCATCACCTACTGCTATAGAGAGGGGTTCCTGCTGGTGCTATAAGGGACAGATTATTGTTCTAAAATCATCTCCTAGTTCTATAGGGAGAGGTTCCTGCTGGTGCTGTAAGGGACAGATTATTGTTCTAAAATCATCACATACTGCTAGAGGGATAGGTTCCTGCTGGTGCTGTGAGGGATAGATTATTGTTCAAAAATCATCACATACTGCTAGAGGGAGAGGTTCCTGCTGGTGCTGTGAGGGACATATTATTGTTCTAAAATCATCACATACTGCTAGAGGGAGAGATTCCTGCTGTTGCTGTGAGGGACAGATTATTGTTCTAAAATCATCACATTTTGCTAGAGGGAGAGGTTCCTGCTGCTCCTGTGAGGGACAGATTATTGTTCTAAAATCATCACATACTGCTAGAGGGAGAGGTTCCTGCTGGTGCTGTGTGGGGCAGATTATTGTTCTAAAATCATCTCCTAGTGCTATTGGGAGAGGTTCCTGCTGGTGCTGTGAGGGACAGATTATTGTTCGAAAATCATCACATACTGCTAGAGGGAAAGGTTCCTGCTGCTACTGTGAGGGACAGATTATTGTTCTAAAATCATATCATACTGGTGTAGGGAGAGGTTTCTGCTGTTGGTGTGAGCGGTGCATTTCTTGCACATAAATAAAAAGTGTGTCTACATTGTTGTTTTCCAAAAAAAAATGAAGAATTTATTATTCTTTTTTTTTGTATTAATAAATATTGCTACATAGTACATTTGCGGCCAGAATGATGAGAGCCTCAAATAAGGGACGTGGTCGTGGTGCTGCTGATGCTGCTGGTGTTGGTGGTGTTGGTGAAGTTCCTGTTGCAAGGAGAGGACGTGGTCAATTTGTGCCAGCTACACGTACATGTGAAACACCTTCTTCAGGTGTGAGTAGCCGACAGAACCTTCAACGTTATATGGTAGGCCCGAATGCCGCTCAACGAATGGTGAGACCATAACAAGTACAGGCGACAGTAGATATTTCACATTGTCTCCCACCCGGTCCCTTGATGAAAGCTCAGAGTTGGCACCTGAACCCCATGGCCATCTGTCTTTCACCTCAGCCTCTTGTAAATCAGCCAAGCAGTCTGAGCCCCAAGTCATGCAACAGTCTCTTATGCTTTTTGATGACTCTCCTGGTGTGCTTTCCGTGGGCCATCCACAAAGCCCTGCCCCAGAAGTGGAAGACATTGAGTGCACCGTTGCCCAACCACTTCTGTTGCAGGATGAGGACATGCAAACACCAGCGCAGCACATCTCTGATGATGACGAAACAAAGGTGCGAACTGCTGCAGCTTTCCACAGTGTGCAGACTGACAAGGAGGGCAGTGGTGAAGGGTGGGTGGAAGATGATGTGGAGGAGGATGATGAGGTCCTAGACCCCACATGGAATGAGGGTCATGGGAGTGACGTGTGCAGATTGGAGGAAGAGGTGGTGGTCGCACAGAGGCACCAGCACAGCAAAAGAGGAAGCAGGTTGCAAAAGCTGAGCGAGCACCACCTAGACAGTACGCCTGCTACTACCCACCACACCCCGGGACCTAGCACACCAAAGGCAGCTCAAAGGCGTTCTCTGGCATGGCAGTTCTTCAGTCAATGTGCTGATGACAAGACACGAGTGGTTTGCACGCTGTGCAATGAGAGCCTGAAGTAAGTGTTCTAAACCTGAGCACAACCTGCATGATCAGGCATCTAAATTCAAAGCACTTGCTGTAGTGGAATAAGTACCTCAAAATCCAAGAAAGGTCTCGGCCTCCTCCTGCTTCCTCTTCTGTTGGTGCCTCTGCCTCTTTCTCCACCTCTACAGTGCCAGTGTCACCTGCCACCCAGCAAACAGAGCATGTGACAGCAATGCTACCATGTCCGCCACCATCCCCAAGCATTTCCACACGGTCCCATGGAAGCTTACAGCTCTCAATCTCCCAAACACTGGTGAGAAAGAGGTAGTACGCCCCTACCCACACGTGATCCCTGGCCCTTAATGCCAGCATTTCAAAATTCCTGGCCTTTGAAATGCTATCATTCCGTCTGGTGGACACAGACAGTTTTAAAAACCTGATGGCAGTGGCTGTCTCACAGTACATGGTTCCCAGCCGCCACTACTTTTCCAGGCGAGCCATCCCTTCCCTGCACAAACAAGTCGGGGACAAGATCAAGTGTGCACTGCCCAATGCCATCTGCTGCAAGGTCCTCATAACTACTGATATGTGGACCACTAAGCACGGGCAGGGACGCTATATCTCGCTAACTGCACACTGAGAAAATGTAGTGGCGGGTGGGCCTGAGGCGGCTAGCCGTTTGGCGCATGTCCTTCCACCACCGAGAATTGCAGGGCATTTCTCTTTGCCTCCTGTTGCCTCCTCCTCTACTGCGCATCCTCCTCCTCTACCACCTCCTCCTCCGCTCAGCATAATACCTTCACCACCAACTTCAGCACATCCAGGGAGAAAACGACAGCAGGCTGTTTTAAAACTGATGGGTTTGGGGGATAAACCCCACACTGCGCAGCAGCTGTGGATGGACATTGAACAACAGACTGATGAGTGGTTGTTGCCACTGAGCCTCAAGCCCACCCTGGTGGTGTGCGATAATGGGCGAAATCTTATAGCAGCTCTGGGCCTAGCCGGTTTGACGCACATCCCTTGCCTGGTGCATGTGCTGTATTTGGTGGTGCTGAAATATCGGGTGCGGGCCGTCTGTGCGCGCTTTCGGCGTTCTCACCCTGCTGCTCGCCTGTCTGTGCGGAACTTCGGTCTTCCCGTTCACCGCCTCCTATGCGATGTGCCCACAAGGCGGAACTCCACCTTGCACATGCTGGAGAGACTGTGTGAGCACAAGCAGGCAATAGTGGAGTTTCAGCTGCAGCACGCATGGGTCAGTCGCTCTGCTGAACAGCACCACTTCACCACCAATGAGTGGGCCTCAATGCAAGACCTGTGTACCATATTGCGGTGTTTCGAATACTCCACCAACATGGGGTCATTTCCACGGTTATCAGGTCGGTCATTCACAAGTGGCCCGGAGGGTGGGTTCCTGCACCAGCATAGGCCAGGTAAAAAAATGTTCAAGCCAGGGCACAGTTCTGGAGGATGAGGAGGATGAGGAAGATGATGATGAGGAGGAACTGTGTTCACAGCAGGGTGGCACCCAACACAGCTCCTGGGCATCACTGGAGCGTGGCTGGGGGGATACGGAGGACACAGATGATACACCTCCCACAGATGACAGCTTGTCTCTGCCTCTGGGCAGCCTGGCACACATGAGCGACTACATGCTGCAGTGCCTGCTCAACGACAGTCGAGTTGCCCACATTGTAACTTGTGCTGATTACTGGGCGGCCACCCTACTGGATCCCCATTACAAGGACAATGTTCCATCCTAATTCCCTCACTGAAGCGTGATCGGAAGATGCGCGACTACAAGTGCATGCTGGTAGACGCGCTGCTGAGGGCATTCCCAAATGACACCGGGGGCTCAGTGGAAGCACAAGGCGAAGGCAAAGGAGGAGGAAGAGGTCACCAACGCAGCTGTGACACCACCAGTACCTCAGAAGGCGGGGTTAGCATGGTCGAAATGTGGAAAAACTTTGTCAGCAGCATGCCACTATAAACAGCACTACCAGCTGATAGGCAACGTCTTAGCAGGAGGCAACATTTCAGCAACATGGTGGAACAGTATGTGTGCACACGCCTACACGTACTGACTGATGGGTCTGCCCCATTCAACTTCTGGGTCTCCAAATTGGGCACATGGCCTGAGCTTGCCCTCTATGCCTTGGAGGTGCTGGCCTGCCCTACAGCCAGTGTATTGTCTGAACGTGTGTTTAGCATGTCAGGGGGAGTTATCACAGACAAGTGCAGCGGCCTGTGCACAGCCAATGTGGACAAGCTAACGTTTATTAAAATGAACCAGGCATGGATCCCACAAGACTTGTCTGTACCTTGTGCAGAATAGACATTTATAAGGGTCTCACACAGCCATTGGTATACTTGTTTTTTTTAATATGTCTCAATATTTTGGGGGCTACCCCAATTAGAAAAAAAAAAAACAGATAACAGTGTTGGCTACCTCCTCCTCCTCCACCACCGCCACTTCCACCTACACTGCCATGGTCACGGCCTAGTCAACCTCTAGGCTCCTAATCCACATCCACCTCCTCCTCCCATTTTTATTTTTTAAGTGATTTTAAGTTATTTCCCTGTCCACATTTGTTTGTAGGGCACTTGTCCTACTCTTACTCCCATTTTGCTTCCTTTTGCAGCCCTCTAGCCCTTTCAAGGACTTTTTTACAGCCATTTTTGTGCCCAAAAGTTCGGGTCACCATTGACTTCAATGGGGTTCTGGGTCCGGGGTCAAGTTCGGGTCAAGTTCGGTACCAAACCCAAACTTTTCCGCAAAGTTCAGCCGAACCAGATGAACCCGAACATCCAGGTGTCCGCTCAACTCCAGCAAGTACCTAATCTAAACTCTTTTCCTTTTAAAACACTGATCAGAAATAATATGTTAGAACATTTGATCCTTTTGGATCATTTTTGTAACTCTATGTTGTTGGGCTTTATTGCTGACCTAGGTTTTTTGTTTGTCTGCTGTACCACTTGTTGATGGCCACAAGAGAGCTGCCCAGCGCTGCAAAACTTACCATCCTCCCATCCTTGGGAACCTTGCAGCACACCACAGGTCCACCAGAGAGCGCTCTGTCTCTCTGGTTTGGATCTGTCCTACAGCGTTTTTGGATGGATGACACTACAGTCGGCATTGCCAATTGGTGTCTCCACTGCAGGGAGTGTGTATAAAGGGACTCCTTCAGCGCTCCTCCTACACCTCCATTATCTGGCTGTTGGACTAGGAAAACTCTTTTCCCCCTCCCAGCTGGTAGGTTTTTATGACTCACTATTTCTCATGTCTCTTCCACTGTTTTCTCAGCT
This sequence comes from Glandirana rugosa, assembly GCA_018402905.1. NCBI lineage: Eukaryota > Metazoa > Chordata > Amphibia > Anura > Ranidae > Glandirana > Glandirana rugosa. The sequence goes on from BLSH010029165.1 coordinate 953,615, forward strand.
GTTCCTATATACTTCTATACTTAATGGTATCTACCTTTTCTTTATACACCTTCCTTTGTAGAGGATGTCTGCCTGGGATTTGATACTTGATTCCTGAATACTCTACGCATCTTTTTTCTCTGTGTTATTCAGGGCGTCGTTTGTTGATAACCAATATATTTACACTCCCTTAGAACATCTGATATTGTTATAATGAAATCCTTGCTATACTCCTTAGGTAGGTGTATTAAGGTTGTCTAGCTTCAGCCCGATATGAATTTAATGTTTTTCACCATGCAATTGCATGTTGTCGGTGTACTATTAAGAAACCTATATTACTTTCTATATTATCTTATCTTATTTCTAACATATAGTTTGACATATATACATGTTTCAGAGTGAGGGTGGTCCATCCTGTCCTCTTTTCCATCCAGCCCTGCTGTCCTTTTGGAATTTTTATTGCAACTTCTATACTACATATATTTTGTAAGTTTTTGAATTCTTGACCCCTTGATATTATCTCTTTTCATCCATTGATATACATCCCATTCTGTACATATATGAAATAGAAAGATTCCCATAGCGTAATACAGTACTAGTAATACATTTTAATAAGCCCGAGAAGAAGTTCAATAGCGATGAAACCGGTCAGGTTACGGCTCCATTTTAACACACCGCAATCTTTATGACTCTGAATTTGATGCTACACTTATTGATGTGCCCGTTTTTATCTGCTTAACTGTAAGTGCAATACTTTTTATTAAAATGTATTACTCGTACTGTATTACGCTATGGGAGTCTTTCTATTCTTTGGTATATCCTGCATTCCCATTTGAGAAGAGTGGATTAGCGTGGCCCGGACACAACCATGGAAGTCCACGGAGCTCCATGTGTTATGATACATATCCATGTGGGTACCTAGAAAGGCTCTTGTTTATCTCCTGTAATAAGATCAATTATTTGGGGTAAGCACCACGTTTGTACGGTGGTGGGAACCTCCACAGAAGTTTGGATTTTGAGCACGGTGGCACTTTATTGTGTATCTGCAATCAACACCTTATAATGCTCCTGAGGAAGCGTTTTTTTCAAAGGATCAAAGGAAAATAGTTGCCAACCTACTGCAACAACACCAAACATTGCTGGATTATACCTGATCAGTTTGACGGGTTATTATGATGTTAATTTGTGCTGTTGTATGCTATAGTGGTATTGTCTTTCACTCTTATATACAGTAGGACAATTTTGCATGTGTAGTAATGAAGTGTTTCTGGACACATTGTCCTTTTATTTATCAATAAATTGATATGTTTTTAAGAAAACTGATTTTGTGACTGTGCCTAAAAAGTCAATATTCTAGTGTAAATTATTTCCAAAGCAGAACTGTAAGCAAAACTTTTTTCTTTAATTTTGTATAAAGTAGGGGATATTATAAACCCTCTAAGGTTTATTTTAGCCCTTTTTGTCCCAATATGGAGATTTATCTTCACTTCCTGTTTCATAGCCAAAACAGCAAGTGAGAAGAAATCCCTGCAAATTAAGGGAATCTCTTGGGGACCCCCAGGTTACCAGAACTAGTGTCCTCATTGGATGATTTCATTTCTACTACTTTTCTGATAACAACCCAAAATCTTGTGTTTTCTTTTACTTTTACTTTCAATGAAAATGTTAATAAAGGACAAATAGAGAGGTTGAATCTCCCTAACAGTGACACAGACAGCAATAAAAACTGACATGTGTTCTAATCTCTCCCCTTCTATGCATAACTAAAAAATTTTGCCTTTAGTTATACTTTAAAATGTTACTAAACCCAGGACCCTGCATTCATTATATCTGATCTCCCACAGTACACAGAACATGGAAATTCAATTATTTTAGTAAATATAAACTGCCCAATGCCTTTTCTTATCATAAGTATATACATAGCAGTCATGTGACTTCTATCAGTGTCTGTTTAAAACTTGTAGGAGTCCAATGACTATCCTAAGAGGTTGCAGGACCCCTGACCCCCTGTCTGGACAGTGCTGATTGGCCCTGTGCTGATCACATCAACCGTCCCAAGAAGAAAAAAAACTCTCTAGCAATACACACCATTCTGAGCATGTGCAGAGTGACTCCAAAGGCTCTGCCTTATCAGAAGATGGATTGGGGACTGTTGAAGAATGGGAGGATTGGAGAAGATGGGATCAAACAGCATTTTTATACAATGCAAAGTCCCAAAGTGAGTATAATAAGCATGCTTTACTGCATATACAGACTGATTTTACTGTTGTGGGTTTAGTAACACTTTAAGCTCCTTTTAGTTTAGCTTTAACAGTCTCTTTAACCATGTTGCTTTATGTGCTATTGACCTTTAAGTAAAGCTAGCCACAGATGTTTAAAATGGCCAGTTCAGCACAGACTGGCTGAGATTAGATCGATCTATGGGCAGGCTGGTTGTACTGAAATTGATCAACTTCAGTACAACCAGCCTGTCAGATTTTTTGTATGCAATCATTGCCAGCGACTATAACCACTGGCACTGATCAATGTGTTCTGCTTTCAGGGATGGCTCACTGCTGACAGAACACAATTGGGCTGCAGGAGGGATTCCTCCATCAACACTCACTGTATTGATGGGGAACCAAATGATTTTCTTTCCACCCACCTGTGGTGGAAGGCGAGAACATTGTATAATTTATGGCTTGACTAAGGGAAAAGCAGTCACACATAATGGATTTATTTTACAATACACAAAACAAGTGACCTGTTTGGTTTGCTTTCTAAATGAAGCATGGTGGAGAACACATTTTGTTAACAAATAGATTATGCTATGAAACGTGTCACATCACTGAAAGATATTAGTGTTAAAATATAGCTATATAATATTACCGTTTGTACACTATTAAATACATGTCAAAATTGTTGTTACAAATTTGTAAGTACAATATGGGCACCACATTACATACAATATAATACTGGTCCACTTCATACAATACTTTATGAAGCAAAATCAATCTCTTGAACTATTGTATGTCTTGCAATTACAATACTTTATGGTATCAGCCTCTCTTAATGAAATAATAATAAGCTGGAGGATTTGTGTTATAAAGCAGCATGTCTGTCTCTAGGAATGTTGTTTCCTGTGCTGGATAATGACAGGAGAATCACAGGGGCATAAAACCACAATCTGCAGGAAGTTAATCGTGATCATTAATCACCCTGCCACGTTTCCCTTCCTTTCTTCTATCTAACACTAGATACTTGACAAGTAAGGAAAGAACTGATTCTGCCTTATTAAATACATGTAAAAGAAGGCAAGATAGCATAAATACAAAAAAAAAAATCAGCATAACTACATTAGGATAGTTTAGCAATCCTTATCCTACTCTGCCTGATGAGATGTGCCTTAGATGATAATTCTTTCAAATGCTTTTATAGTTTAAGTGTTACTTTTCTGCTTTTAATGATGAATCAATTAGTCCTTTTTTCTTACTTAACAGTCTATGAAAATAGCCTATATTTAAATATATACAGTGATTTTCATAAGTATTTACCCCCTTACACATTTCCATATTGTATAGTGTAACAACCTGGAATGAAATGGATTTAATTAGGATTTTATGTCATTCATTTGCAAAAAAAAATCTAAAATGTTAAAGTAAGGACAAAAATTGAATTATACAAATTTAACCACTTACCAACCAAGCCTGTTTTTTGGGTTCGGTGGTTATGAGTTAAAAACATGTTTTTTTGCTGTAAAATTACTTAGAACCCCCAAACATTATATATTATTTTTTCCTAACACCCTAGAGAATAAAATGACGGTCATTGCAAATTTTTATGTCACACTGTATTTGCGCAGCGGTCTTCCAAGCGTGCTTTTTTTAAATAAATTCAGTTTTTTTAGTTAAAAAATAAGAAAACAGTCAAGTTAGGCCATTTTTTTTCCATATTGTGAAAGATAATGTTACGCTGACCCAACATGCCATGCTTCAAAATTGCATCCACTCGCGGAATGGCGAAAAACTTTGCAACTTAAGAATCTGCATTGGCGACGTTTAAAAAATTCTACAGGTTAGCAGTTTTGCATTACAGATGAGGTCTAGTGCTAGAATTATTGCTCTCGCTCTAACGATTGCGGCGATACCTCACATGTGTGGTTTGAACACCATTTTCGTATGTGGGCGGGACATATGCGTCCGCTTCTGCGCGCGAGCTCAGCGGGACGGAGCGCTTTAAATTTTTTTATTTTTAATTATTTATTTTGCTTTTTACTTTTTATTTTTACACCGTTCTTTTTTTAAAAAAAAAAAAATTATCACTTTTATTCCTATTACAAGAAATGTAAACATTCCTTGTAATAGAAAAAAGCATGACAGGTCCTCTTAAACATGAGATCTGGGGCCAAAAAGTCCTCAGATCTCATATTTACACTAAAATGCAAAAAAAAAAAAAAAAAATTTGAAAAAAATGACAGAACAAAAAAAAAAAAACAGTCCCTTTAAGACCGTTGGGCGGACATCACTTCTGATGTCATTTTCGCGCTGCCGTACTATGGAGCCGAGTGAGCGGCTGAAGCCGGCGGGTCCGGTAAGCGGCGTAGATGACCGGAAAGCGGCAGGAGGGGGGGTCACCTCTCCCGCCGCTGATAAAAGTGATCTTGGGGCGAATCCGCCGCTAAGGCCACTTTTATCCTCTTCAGAATCGCCGGCTGAAAAAAACTATATCTGAACGGTGCCTGCAGCTGCAGGCACCATTCAGATATCACCACTGAAAGCCAAGGACGTATATACACGCCCTTGGTCATCAAGTGGTTAATAAAGGAAAAGTTTTAATTGCACAGTCATTTTGTTGCTTTGCTCATCCAATAAACCCTGATGAAACCAAATAATTAAAAAAATCACAGTTTACTTAAGAGTGAAATATGGCCAATGCCATACTTTTTAGCCATACTTCTTTTCTGGGTCACAATAGTTCACTTACTTTTGTGCTCCCGTGACCCCGAGTCAGCTTATAGAGGGCTATTGCCTGCTTTCAGCTGACATCACTGAGTCACTCCAGGCTTTGGAAGGATCCTGGCTTTAAGAACAGTGACAGTCACCAAGGTTCAGGACTTGTTTAGCGAATATTACGTATGTTCTAATGCCAAATCTGAACCCCATTAAAATTGATAGAATCAGAATTTTTAGACAATAGCCTTTTTCTGAGCTAATAAGAAAGGGCATAGGGAGCTTGGCAGTGCCCTGGGGAAATATACCAAATCAATATATATATATATATATATATATATATATATATATATATATATATTAAATCCTGTTTGGCAGAGGGCAGCAATTTTAATAATGTCCAAAGTGAAACATTAAACATCAAAAATTAATTTAAAATAACATTCTCAGGGAATATCCTGAACCTGCTTGTAAAGTAGTGCATTTGTACAATATATACAACCTACTAAAGCAAAATTGATATTTATAAAAAAAAATACTGTTTAATTTGTAATGTAATTACAGTTCCTGGCCGCTTTGCTCTGTTTGTAAACAAAGTGGCCAGGAATGAATTTCTACTACCTGGTATGGATGACAAGATATTCCATATCAGACCCTTTGGCTAGTGACCCCCTCTCCTTGACCACTACTGCTGCTCCGACTTCCTATATTCTTTCCAATGTGTGCTACAAATTGTGTGCCTGCATTTTCTCTTCTTTTCCTCCTTATGTCCTTCTACCCCTACCCCTTTTACCAGGTGTGAAGCCAACCTCCAGATTTTTAGCATAAGTTGTCTATCTATAGGTTTGTGGTTTTGATTTGATTTTCATTATATTGCATTGAGGCACAATTTAAAATTAAAAAATATTTGTTTTTTATTAACTCAATACAGTTTTGGCTTTTGGATTTAGTATGAATTTAGTAAGAAATTTGTAATTTATGTTGTGTTATTGATCATTAATAGTGATATTGTACTTGATTAACATTTTCACAGCTATCACAGGATCTACACAATCAATAGAACCATCTTTTTATTCTTTCAGTCCTATGCTTTCAGAAAATGTGTGATTTGGTGGATTTTTTACTAACTATGCAAACAAAAAGTAAAAAAGTGCACTGGCCACCTGAGGTTAAAAATAGAGCGCAAGACCTGTCAGAGAAAGGATTAAAGGATAACTTCAACTTGAGTTGTTATACTTTGTAGATCAAGACACCCTTACATAGCACCCACTCCAAATCCTACACTTACTTGTCACTTACACTTACAAAATGTTCACTGTATTGATCGTTTGGTGCTGCACAGTCTCTTCCTCCAAAATTTCCCAGCCAGCATTACCACGATTTTTATTAATTCTTAAGGAAATCCAACCACCTATTCTCTCATTGATGCATAGCCTTTTGCTGGAGGATATACTATATATATATATATATATATATATATATATATATAGATGAGCCGAACACCCCCCCCCCCCCAGGTTCGGTTTGCACCAGAACATGCGAACAGACAAAAAGTTCAGGGCGAACATCCGAACACCATTAAAGTCTATGGGACACAAACATGAAAAATCAAACGTGCTAATTTTAAAGGCTTATATGCAATGTTATTGCCCTACAAAGTGTATAGGGACCCGGGTCCTGCCCTAGGGGACATGTATCAATAAAAAAAAATGTTTTAAATCGATCGTCTTATCAGGAGCAGTGATTTTAATAATGCTTAAAGTGAAAAAAAAGAAAAAATCCTTTAAATATTGTGCCTGGGGGGTGTCCTTAGTCTGTGTGTAAAAGGGTGCATCTCTGTGAGGTGTAGAACATAGCCAGAGCAAAATTATATTTCCACAGGAAAAATTGTCATTTAAAATCGCGGCTGTAATGTATTGCCGGTTCCCGGCAATATACAAAAAAAACGCTGGAAAACAGTGCGTGCGCCCCCCCAGTCCAAACCAGGCTCTTCGGGTCTGGTTTGGATATTAAGGGGAACCCCATGCCAAATAAAAAAAAAATTGACGTGGGTTCCACCTAAAATCCAAGCCAGACCCTTATCCGAGCATGCAGCCCTGGCCGGTGAGGATGGGGGGGAGCAAGCAACTCCCCCTCCTGAACAGTACCAGGCTACATGCCCTCCACATGGGGAGTATGGGTGCTTTGGGGGGGCTCTGCCCCCCACCTCAAAGCACCTTGTCCCCATGTTTATGGGGACAAGAGCCTCTTCCCCACAATCCTGGCCGGTGCTTGTGGGGGTCTGCGGGTGGGGGGCTTATTTGAATCTGGAAGCCCCTTTAATAAGGGGGCCCCCAGTTCCCGCCCCCCCCCCCCATGTTAACAGGTTTGGGGTTAATTGTACCCCTATCCATTAACCAAAAAAGGAGTGCAGTGTAAAAAAAGACCATTAGGCAGTTTTTGACAAGTCTTTTATTTTGTATTATAGCTCTTTCTTCCTCCATCTTCTCCTGGCCCGGTCCTTCTTCTGGTCTTCTTCGTCTTCTTTTAGTTTTACTTGCTTCCTCTCTTCATCTTCAATCTTCATCTTCTTTCTTCTTTCCCCGCAGCCGCGCTCTCTGCTGTTGCAGTCCGGCCCCTGCAGCGTCTCCCCGAATGGGCGGTCTTAATGATGACAGTTCTTTAATAAGAAGAGGCAGGGCCACCCGTGACGTAAATGGGTGACCCGCCCCCTCTAACATCACATGACATCAGAAGGGGGCGGATTCACTCAGTTACGTGACTGGGTGGCCCCGCCCCTTCTTATAAAAGTACTGTCATCATGAAGACTCCCCATTCGGCAAGACACGCAGGGGTCGGACTTCTGCAGCGGAGAGAGTGGCGGCAGGGAAAGAAGAAAGAAGATCAAGATGAAGATTGAAGATGAAGAGAGGAAGCAAGAAGGCTAAAAGAAGAGGAAGAAGACCAGAAGAAGGAGCAGGCCAGGAGAAGATGGAGGAAGAAAGAAGAAAGAGCTATAATACAAAATAAAGGACTTGTCAAAAACTGCTTATTGTTTTTATTACCCTACACTCCTTTTTTGGTGAATGGGTAGGGATACAAAGTACCCCAAACCTATTCACATAGGGGGGTTGGGATCTGGAGGCCCCCTTATTAAAGGGGGCTTCCAGATTCTGATAAGCCCCCTGCCCACAGACCCCCAAAAAACAATGGCCATGGTTGTGGGGATGAGGCCCTTCTCCCCATCAACATGGGGACAAGGTGCTTTGAGGGGGACCTCAGAGCATCTCCCCATGTTGAGGGCATGTGGCCTGGTATGGTTCTGAGGGGGGCACTCGCTCGTCCCCACACCCTCCTGGCATGCCAGTGCTGCGTGCTCGGATAAGGGTCTGGTGTGGATTTTGGGGGGGACCCATGCCATTTTTAAAAAAAATTGGTATGGGGTTCCCCTTAAAATCCATACCAGACCTGAAGGGCCTGGTTTGTATTTTGGGGGGAACTGCACGTCATTTTTTTAAAAAAATGGCACAGGGTTCCCCTTAAATACCATACCAGACCTGAAGGGCCTGGTTTGGATTTTGGGGGGACACGCACGTCATTTTTTAAAAAAAATTGCGCGGACCATGCTGTTGTAAATTACTTAAAAAATTGTGATAAAATCCCCCGGTCAAACAGGTGGCCAAAAATTGGGCCTTGTGTGTTGGAGGTGCCAGAACACTGTAACCCCTTGCAGTTACTCTTGTTGGACATAGGGACTGGGCCTGATGTTGTTAATTAGTTTTCAAATTGTGACAAAAGCCTCCAGTCAAGCAGATGGCCAAAAATTGAGCCTTGAGTGTTGGCGGTGCCAGAACACTGTAACCCCTTGCCGTTACTCTTGTTGGACGGAGGAACTGGGCCTGATGTTGTCAATTAGCTTTCAAATTGTGACGAAAGCCCCCAGTCAAACAGGTGGCCAAAAATTGGGCCTTGTGTGTTGGCGGTGCCAGAACACTGTAAACCCTTGCAGTTACTCTTGTTGGATGGAGAAACTGGGCCTGACATTGTAAATTAGTTTACAAATTGTGACGAAAGCCACCAGTCAAACAGGTGGCCTGAAAATTGGGCCTTGTGTGTTGGCGGTGCCAGAACACTGTAACCCCTTGCAGTTACTCTTGTTGGACAGAGGAACTGGCCCTGATGTTGTCAATAAGTTTTCAAATTGTTATGGCATGCCCCTGTAAATCAGGTGCAGAAAAATTGGGCCTGGGGTGTTGGTGGTGCCCTAAAAATACAACATATATATATATGGACAGGAGGAATAGAGCAGTGGCAGTCTTCAAGGGATCTCAGATCCCTAGCAAATTTAATCAGTTACATCAGCATCAGGGGCTTGATAACTGCTGATCCAGGTCGGCTACCTTCTCCACCACTCTGCCTCTGAACGGCCGAAGCATCAGAAACATGTTGTCCAGGGCCAGCAGCAGGACATGGTAAACTCTCAGGGTCTGGAAAGGTGTTGCACAAACTTTTCTTCAAGGTATCCTGAAGATGTTTCATCCTCTGCACCCTCTGCATAGGCAGGATGAGTTCTGCAACTTTACCCTTGTAACGTGGATCAAGAAGGGTTGCCAGCCAGTAATGATCCCTCTCCTTAATACCACGAATCCTAGGGTCTTTTCGCAGGCTTTTCAGAATCAGAGAGCCCATGCAGCTTAAGTTTGAAGAGGCATGAGTGTCCTCTGGGTTACTGAGGATGACATTATCAGGAATTCCCTCTTCCCAGCCACGTACAACTCCTTGAGTTTCTGAAAGCCATGATCCCTTGAAGACTGCTGCGTATTATACTCCACATCCATGCTGACACAATCCTCCTCCTCCTACCGTGTGTCTTGCAGCTCTGCAGGAATGCTCTCTGCATAAAGGGGGCCTTGAGAGGAAAGGAAGTCCTCCTCTTCCTCCCTCTGTTCTGCCTCAAGTGCCCTGTCCACAATTCTATGAAGCATGTGCTCCAGAAGGAATATTAGTGGGACAGTGTCACTGATGCATGTGTTTGTCGCTTCTCCCACTTATGATGATCGCTTGATGGTTCTGACACGAATTTGCTATATATTTATATATAAATACGCACTATTTATTGGATGTTTATTGGATGTTTGTAAGTAGACTGACTTTATTAATAGTTTTAAAGCTTAATTACAGTCTGCACTTAGTCTATACTTCTCTCCATATATATGCACCACACTGGTTGTCTGATCTTGGAACGAGTTCTCCCAAGTTGAGCAGGAGACGATACTCAGTTAAGAGGAAAGGATTCCTGAAGACCTTTTACCCTATGAAGTGTATCACATGTGTTTGACCCTCTAGTAAAACTGGGGTCAAACTAGGAGGTGAGCACAGTGGATGTTGGTGAAGGGATCTGTCTCACTGTCCAGCATGGATATCTAACACCGGTGGATTGTTGTATATGATTTTAAAGACAATACAGCATTTCTAAGCAAAAGTTATCAGGACAATATTTTATGCTTTTACTGCGCTGCTTCTTATATTTGAATTATACATGCATGCATTGTCGCTGCTCACCATCCTTGTGGCCTCCTCAAATGGTGACAGGACGGTGCATGCATTCTTGATCATTAGCCACTGACGTGGCAAAAAAAAGCCAAGCTCCCCTGAGCCTGTCATGGTGCCATGCTCACAGAGGTACTCATTGATGGCCCTCTGCTGTGCATGGAGTCGCTGCAGCATTGCCAATGTTGAGTTCCACCTGGTGGGCATGTCACAAATGAGGCGGCTGTTGGGCAGGTTGAATTCCCACTGGATGTCAGCCAGCTGGGCACTGGCATTGTATGAATGCCGGAAATGACCACAGACTTTTCTGACCTGCCTTAGGATATCTGGTAAGCCTGGGTACCTGGGCAAGAAACGCTGCACCACCAAATTCAAGATGTGTGCCAAGCATGGAACATGTGTCAATTGTCCCAGTCGGAGGTCAGAGAGAAGTTTGGTGCCATTGTCGCATACAACCATTCCTGGCACAAACTGCCGTGGCGTCAACCACCTCTGAGCCTGCCCCCACAGAGCTGAAATAATCTCTTCCCCAGTGTGGCTCCTGTCCCCAAGACAGACTAACGCAAGCACCACATGGCATCTTTTAGTCTGACTACTTGCATAGCCCCTTGAACGCTTAGGGAGTACTGCAGGTTCAGAGGACAATTCTGCAGAAGAGGTCACAGAGGTAGAAGAAGAGGAAGGGGTGGATGAGGAGGCGGATGTGGAAAAATCACCACCAGCTTTTTAGAGGAGTGGTGGCAGAACTATTTCTAAAACTGAACCCTGTACTGCTTCCTTCCCAGCTGCCAACAGAGTTACCCAGTGCGCCATGAAGGAAAGGTAACGTCCCTAACCATGACGTGCTCAGCAGTAATATGAACCCTGCTGCTGACCACACAGCTCAACGAGGCCAAAACATTGCCTTCCACATGACGGTAGAGAGCTGGAATGGCCTTACGTGAAAAGAAAGCTAGCATTAAGACGCTGAGCATGTGGATGGCTGGGACTGTATTTCTTTTTACGGTTCAGCAACTGGGGTAGTGATATTTGTCTGCTGAATTCCCCTGGTGGTGTACTGCTAGCAGATTGCTGGCTGCAAGTACTAGTTGTGGCACGCATTGCTACACCTTCATTCCTCTCAGGAGCAAGGAGGAGTCTGCCTTGTTTTCTGGTGTGGGTTCTTCAGGTACTCTTGCCAACGGACTGTATGGCTGATTGTCATATGTCTTGTCAAGACAGTAGTGCCCAAGCGGCTGGAGTCCTGGCCACACTTGACCCGCTTCAGATATAGATTGCAAATGGCAACGGTGCCATCTACTGCACATGTGCTGAAAAATGCCCACACCAAAGAAATTTTGGAAGTCGACGGGGAGGCATCTGCGCCCTACACCTGTGGAGCTCTGTGGGCTGATGCAATTGGGTGACTGCCCTTAAGCTGGCCCCTGGAGGACATCCTGCCTTGTTGGAGTTGGGCCTCCTCCTCCTCACTTACCTCCTCTCTTCTCTCAGGCACCCAAGTACGGTCCGTGTCCTCATCATCCCCTCCCTCCTCGTCACTGGAGCAAACTTGGCAGTATGCTGCAGCTGGGGGAACATGACTGGCAGTTTCTAGTCCTTTTGTAGCACCCCCTGTCTCTATGCTCACGCTACTCCCTTCCTCAACCTGTGAACCAACATCGGAGCCTTCAAGCTGCTGCGCATCCTCCATGAGCATGTAACCGACACTATGGTCAAACAACTCAGGTGACTCCTCCATGCATGATGGTGGGGCTACCGAAGGAGTAACTGTGAACAAGGATCCAGTGGAATAGGCCGCTTTGCCAGATGCGTTGGAAGGCAAACTTGTACGAGCCTGGGTGACAGAGGATGAGGAGGATGAGGATGGCTTTGTTATCCACTCCACCAACTCTTCTGCATTTGGGGCTCAATAGCATGTCCAACAGCAGAAAAAAAGGACAAGCGTGACCCGCCTGCAGAGGATGCACCACATCCGCCACCTTTTACTGAAGACACAGAGGCTGCCTGTTCTCTTATTTATTTATTTTTTTTTTTTTTTAACCATGTTTTTATTGAGAAATTTTGTTCATTACAAAAGAAAACAAAGACCAAGGAATACCATAAACAGAGATTGGTCAGAGTATGGTACAGGTTAGACCAGGTGCAATCATACAGTACATCGAAATAATATAGGGTATTATAGAAGCATGTTATCAGTACATGAACATGAACTAAATCTCTAGTTGCTTGCGAGAAATATCCCTCTCTCACAGGGGACTGCCTGCCACCCCTACCGGGAACTCACTGTGGCAAGGCTTAGCGAGAGTATATCTAGAGACTGATTTCCCCATCTATATTATACTAGAGTCACCATGTCTGCTTGATCAGGTCTGACCACATAATATGATAATAATACTCCAATTTTAAACCAGAAAAAACGTTAACAGTCTACCTAGAAATGATGGGAATGAGGTCCATTTCTTCATCCCATATTATTTCCTTTTCACATCAGAGTCCATCTTTTTGTTTGCATCAAATGGTGGTGAGGGGGTGTGTAGCTTCAAGTTCACCTTTAAATATAGAAAGGTTTCTTTTTACCTAAGTCCTATGGCTTTATTAGACCTTATCCAGGAGTCCCAGTTTTCCTGAAAGATGTTTGCCCTGTTATCCTTAAAAGCTAAGATCTGTTCCATTTTACCCTGAGAGTTAACTCTAGAAATGACCTCCTCGATTTGAGGTGCCTCTTTTTTGCGCCACTTACTTGTTATCGAAACCCTGGCTGCGTACAATATGTGAGATACTACTATTCTAGAGTTGGGGGTGAAGTTTTCTATATTCAGAGAAAGCAGTGCTAGAGGGGCATTAGGTGAGCATACCTGGCCTGTGACCTCCTCAATAAGTGAGAAGACTGCCTGCCAGAAGGGTTGTACTACCTTGCAGTCCCACAATATATGTTTTAAATCTCCAATATTATTATATTCTCGCCAGCATAGGGCGGAGCACTTAGGGTTTATGGCCTTCATTCTAGTAGGTGTCATGTACTATTTATGGAGGATTTTTTGGGCAATGTCCCAGTGTTCCACACAGTGGGAGGATTTATTGCTGTATTTAAGCACTTTAGCCCCCTGCGCTCCAAAAAACTCTTTGTTTAGGTCAGCTTCCCATTTTATTAAAGTTGGTAATTTTTTTAAAGGGGGGATGGTAATTACAGTATTTATATAGAAGGGAGATCCCTTTAGTTTTACGCTGGAATTTGCTTAATAAGAAGTTCCAAATAGTGTTTGGGATTTCAATATATGGTCTCCGATGTTTAGCCATGAAGTTTTTAATCTGCTGATCTTTAAAGTGGTCTAGGGCCGTTAAATCCTCCTGTTCTCCCAGTGTGTAGTGATAGTCCTTTTTTTTCCACTGTAACGTCGAGAAGTTGGGGATCAGGTGTTCAAAGGTAGCGAGTGGAATGTTGACGCGGGATATTTGCTCTTCTTGATAGTTCTGTCTATTAAGGTGGTTCCAGGCGCTTATTGTTGCCTGCATGGTCGGGTAGTCTGGAATTAGGGGTTTGTGGTGGAGGCTGGCAGCTAGTACCATGGCGGGAAGGTTGTGCGTTGGGGCGATTTCCCTTTCTATGTTTGACCAGAGGTTGTCTTCTTGCGAAGAAAACCAGTATCTTAGTTGATGCAGAATAGCGGCGTGATAGTAGGCTTGTGGGTTTGGAAGGCCTAGGCCTCCCATTGATCTTGGTTTATATAGTGAAGACATGGCAATTCTAGGTTGTTTCTTGTTCCAAATGAAGCTGCGGACTAGAGTGCTTAGAGAGTTGAAAATTTTTTGTGGGATGGGTATGGTGAGGGTTCTAAATAGATATGTCAGTTTGGGAAGGATTTGCATTTGGTAAGCCACTATGCGGCCAATCCACGAAAGGTGTACCCTTCCTACAAGATTGCAAATGATTTAGATGTATTAACTTTATGCATCGAGACTGCGCTGAATTTGGACAATAAGGATTGTGTTGTTCGCAGTGATTGTTCTGGGTTAGTTAGTGTTAGTATCACGTCATCCGCGAATAATCCCAATTTGTGAGTCGTGTGGCCTATTTTAATACCATGGATCTCTTTGTTTGCTCTTATTTTTTCAGCTAATGGTTCGATGGCGAGTGAAAAAATTATGGGGGATAGGGGGCAACCTTGGCGGGTGCCGTTAGATATTGAAAAGGGGTCAGAAATTAGGCCGGAAGAGTAAACTTGAGCAGTTGGATTGGAATATAAGGACATAATGGTGGAGTGGAGGAAGCCAGATATGCCAAATTTGGATAAAGTCCTTGATAGGTAGCCCCAATGCACCCTATCAAAAGCTTTCTCTGCGTCTAATGTCAGAAAAATGCTGGGGGTGCGGGATATTTCAACATGTCTAAGGAGATTAATCATCTGCCTTGTACCGTCTGATGCCTGCCTTCCCCTTACAAAGCCCACTTGATCTAAGCCGATTAACAGAGGGGTTATGTCTAGCAGTCTGTTTGCTAAAATTTTTGCAAAAATCTGAATATCTACATTAAGAAGTGATATAGGTCTGAAATTCTGGGGTGTTGAGGGATCTTTCCCTGGTTTGGGTAAAGTGACTATAACCGCCTGTAGCATCTCTTTGGGGAAGATACCAGATGAAGCTGCTGTATTGAAAACCTCTGTCAGATGCGAATAAAGAATGCTTTATAATACTCGGCTGAAAAGCCGTCTATACCCGGTGAATTGTGTATAGGTAGTGAAGATATTACCTCTGTTACCTCTTTGGTGGAGATTGGGGCATTTAATGTCTGGAGTGATTCTTCAGTCAGTGAAGGGAGCTTGGAGTCTTGGAGGAATCGTGTGATGTCTTGGTCAGTTGGTTGATGTATGGAATGGTCATCTTTTAGATTATACAAAGATTCGTAGTAATCTTTAAATGCATTAGCAATTTCTTTGGGGTTCCTATAGGTGATACCTGTTTGGTGGTGGTTAATGTGAGTAAGGTTGGCTCGAGCTTGACGGGTTTTGAGTTGGGATGCTAACAGTTTCCCTGTTTTGTTGTTTTGTGAGTACCAGGAGACTTTGAGTCTCTTAAAGTAAATGTCGTAGTCAGATCTGAGCTCAAGTCTCAGTGCTTCTCTGGCGTTATTTAACGTTTGTACCGTGGATTGGTCAGCTGGATCTCCCTTTTTGTGCCTTTCCTCTAAAACTGCAATCTCATCATGCAGTTGTGATATGCGATTCATTTTAAGTTTTTTCACTCTTGAGGCCTGTTGTATTAGTTGACCTCTGGCGAAGGCCTTATGGGCGCACCATACCATTGTTGGAGAGCACTGGCCATTTGTGTTAAAGGTGAAGAATTCTTTTAGTTTTCCTTCTATTTCCTTTCTATATTGGGGGTGGGATAGGAGGAAGGTGTTGTTACGCCATAGGCCTTTGCGGGCTGATTTTGTAGAATCGTTTAACTCAATTATGACAGGGGCGTGATCAGACCATGTTATGTTCTTGATCTCAGATTTGGATATTTCTTGTAATACATACTTATCCGTTAAAAAGAAATCAATCCTGGAGTAACTCTTATGAACCGTAGAAAAATACGTATAATCCCTCTCGGTGGAGTGGTGCCAAGGATCGTAGAGGTTTTCTTTGCTGCAGAGGGGTCCTAAAGTTTGGCCCGATCTCCGCTTCACCGAGGAGGAGTCCAGTTCCTTATTCAATACAACATTAAAATCCCCACATATTATCAGTTTCCCCTTTTGAACTTTTCTAATTTTGCTCAGCATCCTCGCAAAAAAGCTCAAGGGCCTTTGATTCGGTGCATAGAGGTTCACTAGCGTATATTGGACATTGTTAATTTCCGCTATTAATATTATATAACGACCTTGATCGTCTGCTAGGGTGCTGATCAAATTAAAGGCAACTGTATCCCTGATCGCAATCATGACACCATTACGTTTAGCACTGTTATTGGCTGTGAAAACATATGGGTATTTCGGGTGGGAGCACCTCGGGGAGTTCAATTTAGCAAAGTGGGTCTCTTGTATGCAAACAACCTCGCAATCATGCATCGATGCACTTTTCCAGAGAGTTCTACATTTGAAGGGGCTATTTAGCCCCCTCACGTTAAATGACATACATTTAAGGGACATTTAGGTGAAGTCCGTAGCTATGTTGCCATTTGGTGAAGAGTGACAATATGGGATACTTCTGGATCATGGGTTCGAGACCCTGGTGAGAATGAGCTGGACCGTAGAGAGCGTTGGAGTATTTCATAACCGATTCTAGGTAGACTAACAGTTCAGTTAACAAGTGTCCTCTAACATGAGGAAAACAGGCACTGGCCAATGGGCTATACACCCCCATTAGCCACAGAGAGAGCTAACAATCGCCTCTCCTATAAGGGGGTCGACTTCTAACGGAGTTAAACTTGTGAAGTCCGAATAGGAACAGCCCCAACGGGCAGAGAAGGGTTTTGGGCCGCGAAGGACTTTTTAGCCAAACAACGGGTGGTAGAGTCCCTGGGCCTTGTGATAAGCTGATCAACCCCTTTTTTGGGGACTTAATGACAGGTGGAACTGGTTGGAAGTTTGGTAATAAATGCATTGTTGTATGGGAACTTTCCTAATCTTGGCTACCTTTTGCAGCATTGTGTTGGTTGTATCTCCTGTTGTGCGTTCCTGTGGACGTAGGGTTGGCTTCTTCCTAGAGCAATCCCCATTTGCGGAGTAGTTCCAAACCTTTTTCTTGCGAGGTTATAGAGTAGGTGCTGTTGTTCATTTCCAGGGTGAGCTTGGCGGGGAACCCCCATTAGTATAAAATCTTGTGGTTCCTTAGAATTTTGGTAATAGGTACGAGGTTGCTTCTAGCCATCATTGTGACTTGGGATAGATCTACGAACAGCGATATGCCAGCGAAGGGGTCTGGGAGAGCTGCGTGTTGTCTGGAGTAGCGCATCAGTTGTTCTTTAACATGAAAGAAATGAATGCGAGCAATCACGTCGCGAGGGACTCTTTCAGGCAGGTGGCGTGGCTTTGGTAGCCTGTGGGCCCTGTCGATAATTAGGTCCGCTGGAGTCAGTGACGGTATGGTTGTCGCCATGGGTTGCTGCAGGAACTTTTGCAGGTTCGCTGGTTTAACAGTTTCGGGGATACCCCTAAATTTGACATTGTTCCTGCGTGAGCAATCCTCTAAGTCTGCAACTTTGAGCTTTAGCGCCTTCACCTCATCTTCCAGTGAGCAGTGGGCGTCGACCAGCTCGTTATGAGCTATAGAGATATCACTCATTTTGTTTTCCATGAAATCCACCCTGTCACCAAGATTGTCTATGTCCTTCCTGGTGGATCTCATAAAGGCTGCCATATCATGCTGTATTGCCCCTCTTAAAGTTAGCAGCATCTCCTTCATTACGTTGTCTGTTATTGACTGTCCTGTGGTGGGGAAGTTGTCTAGCTGTTGGCTGTATGCAGCTGTCTCCTCCATCTCCTCTCCCGCCCCCTCCCCTTCGTCGTGGGTTGTCGTGTTGTCCTCTAGTCTCCTTCTCTGCTTAAGTGGGATCAGGCTACCATCCGCTCCGGCTGCTGGCTCCGCCCCCCCTGCCTGCCCTCTTTTAGTGGCCTTGGAGCGTCTGCCTCTCCTTTGAGGCCTTCCTAACATGATGTTTTGTTTTTTTTTAGCACCACACTACACTGTACTATATACCGTATACACCCCCGAATGCACCAATATATAGTTTACTCTCAATACACTGTGTGTATATCTGTATACACTAGACTGTATATATTTGAAGACATCATGCCAAGTAGTGTGCTATATATTGTACACCCCCAAATGCACCGATATATACTGCACACTCAATACACTGTGTATATATATATATATATATATATATATATGTATACATACCAGGCTGTATATATTTTAATACACCACATCAAGTGGACTATGCACCTTAGGTACAGATATATAGAGCACGCTCAATACGCTGTGTGTATATATATATATATATGTATATTTTTTTTTTCCCCTACACTAACATGTCTGCACTTACTGACAGATATATTTTAGATATCTAACTATCTATCTAGTCAGCTATCTATTTTCTGTGATTTTTGTCTATTTTTTACAGTTTTTTTCAAGCTAGCTATCTAAACTGCCTGATACAGGAACCTATGCTATCTCTCTACAAGCAGCGCTGACACACTATCATAGAGCCGCTGTACGAGCGACTTTATATAGTGTGGGGCATGAATTGAGACTGCTGTGCAGTGATTGGCTAAAGGCATCCTGCCTTAAGCCAATCAAAGCTCTCACAGCAGGCCGCTTGCTGATTGGCCAAAGCATGCAGGTCATGTGCATGCTTTCACCAATCAGCGGGTGGCATTCCTGCACCATTTTAATGTTCAGGAAAACCCGAAGTACCAAACAGGGGATGTTCGGATCGAACTAACGTTCAATCCAAACACAAACCCCATATATATATATATATATATATATATATATAGATTGTGGCATTATGAAAGACAAGGTGAGTGATGGACATTATGTTTCACCTCACGTGCATTCACTTACAGGAAACTAAGGTGGAGTCTGGTCCGGGTTTTACCAGCCACCTTGGCAGGGTTGGTTCCAGACCAGATTTTGTGGCCCACTTGTGTTCACCATCAGGTGGTATAATGGAATCAGGTCTGGATCAGAGGCTTGTTCTTGACCTGGACTCAGGAATTTGAGGCTAACCCCATTAAAAAAATTCTAACCACTCCATTTTTTTATTCAAAATCATCCAAACCATCTTGTGGGGTCACCTACCATCTAAAGGCTATGAAATATGATTTTCTGCTTCAGATAATATTCAAAGGTGGAGATGTCCCACCATGCTCTCATCTGCTTTTCAAGAAAATTACCTAAAGCCATTAATCTGTCTAGTGTCCAACGATGTCCATCTTCAGCCCCTCTTCCTTCCGGGGCCACGACTCAGGCGCTGTGACTGGCTGGCGTCGCGTGACATCTCTCCCGCGCATGCGCGCGGGAGCCGCCAGTCACGGCTCGGTCGCAGTGGAGGAACGGCACACAGGCCGTTCCTTCACTGCGCATGTGCCGACATGACGTAGGCACAGCTTCAACAATGCATATCTCCTGAACCGTACAGGTTTAGGAGATATGCAGTGCACCTACAGGTAAGCCTTATCGTAGGCTTACCTGTAGGTTAAAGTGGTTGTCACAAGTTGACAACCACTTTAAGGGCGCAGTTGGTTCTCCTCCCCTCTTTTCCTAAATTGTCTATTTAACTTGGCAGCTATGGATGTATTTGACTTCATAAAAAATAGACAGATAGACCTCAAATCATTATTTGCAGGTAATGGTAAAATTGACGATCAGACCAGGATGATGACCTTGAAGGTATATTAATGGCTTTAGGTAATTTGCTTGAAAAGCAAATGAGAGCATGGTGGGACATCTCCACCTTTGAATATTATCTGAAGCAGAAAATCATATTTCGTAGCCTTTAGATGGGAGGTAACCCCACAAGATGGTTTGGATGATTTTGAATAAAAAATGGAGTGGTTAGAATTTTTTAATGGGGTTAGCCTCAAATTACAACAACAGAATAACAGAATAATAACAGAAAAAAATGGTCAATTTAGAAAGAAGAATCAAAGAATCACAAGAAAAATTTGAACCTTTTAAAGATACTCCAAAAGTGTCCAATTTAATCAAATGATAAAGAAGAAATTGGAAAAAGTTGATTGAGGAACGCAGAAAAAGAAGATCAAGAAATACCATAGCGATCTAACGGATTTCCAAATAGGGGAAATTTATGAATGGCAGAAACCCACGGCCAATACTAATAATCAACTTACAGGAACCTCTAATAAAACCCCTAAAAAGCAACGAAGAGTGAGTATTAACACCACTAAGAGGAAGGAGAATCATCAAGGAGATTATGCTCCAACCCCTAAAGGGAAAGGAACGACAAATAGAGGAAAAAGAACATTGACAGGAGTGGTATCGGGGAAGACGAAACCCCCTGGGGATAACATACCAGTTCCAGTATATAACCTCTTCTCACCTCTGTATGAAGAGGATGTAGGATATACACCAAGACCTGCCCAACCTTTTTTATGGAGGGGGAGGGGGGAAACAGAAGAGGCAGAGGATGTGCTGCCTGGAGAGGAAAACCTCCGGGATTCAATCATTGTAACCAATGGGACCACAACAGAGGACACAACAGAGGACACTCAGGTTATCCCAATGCACCACCCCCAAGAATGGAAGAAGAAGAGGATGCAAGGCAGGGAGAAGGACCCAAAAAAATAAGGAGAGATGCCGACTAGACCCGATGAATGGGATATATAATTTAAGTAGTGTAGAACTAACCACTAAAGAAACAAATGTATTGCAGTTGGGACTAAAATGTGGACTGAAAAGACCCATCAATAAGTTCAGTGTATACATTGACTTTCATACATATAGAAGAAAATTTTATTTGAAAAAATATTTGCTTAATAAAAATCCGATCCCTAAAAAAGTTGTAGAAACTGGGTTGAGGAGTGTTGATAGCGGATTGAGGAATAAATCCTTATTCAATCCACCAAATTCGAATAATCAACATCTAGATGTCTTCAAAGCTCTGGTATTGAAAGACCTAGAAAAGGTGGTACCAAGAAAAGGGGTTAACCCAAGATTAATTCAGGAAGGTATTAAGAGCCTTGAGGCCAAAAAAGAAGCTATTGTAAGGGACAAAGGACGAGGGGTGGTTATCCTCCCAAAAAATCTCTATCATAAACAGCTAAAGGAGATGCTAGGTGAGAGACCTATAGAGAGACCATAGAGACCTATGTCTGTTTGAAAACAGATCCCACTTCCCAGTACAGAGAAGAGTTGGTGAAATTGGTGGATTCTGGGTATAAGAATGGAGTATTAACCAATAAAGAAAAGAAATACCTAGTGTCTAGCATTAGTCGAATACCCACTATACACTCTTCCAAAGATCCACAAGGATCCAAAAAATCCCCCGGCTAGGCCCATAGTTAATGGCATTGGAGCAGTAACAGTGTGGGTAGGCCAATATTTGGATCACTTCCTGCAGGCCAGTGTTGTTAGAACAAAGGCGTATCTTAAAGATACAAAAAATTTGTTACAACTTTTGCAGGAAGTGGACCTAACAGACCAGTCTGAAGTATAATTAGTGACTGTGGATGTCTCATCCCTGTATACAATTATACAGCACAATGATGCATTGCTGGCTCTTAATTGGGCCCTGAGCCAGCGCAAAGACCTTCCTCATCAACAGAAAAAATTCTTACGTGATCTATTGGATTTTTGCCACTCCCACAACTACTTTTGGTATAATAACAACTTTTACTCCCAGAAGAGGGGAGTGGCGATCGGTGCAGAATTTTCACCCAGTCTCGCTAACCTCTTCATGGGAGAGTGGGATGATAAGGCAGTTTTTGGCAGAAGAAGAAAAGAACTGATCTTTTATTGACGCTTTAAAGATGACCTGTTCCTGCTATGGGCAGGAACGGAGACATCTCTGAAATCTTATCTGGAAAAACTGAATATGAATAACAACAACATTGTCTTGACCTCTCAATGGAGTAAAGAAAAGATCAGCTTCATAGATGTGAATATTATAAGATGTGGAAATCGACTAGAAACAAATGTATTTTTTAAACCTACAACTGCACAAGGAAGGAGGACTTCCTGGAACAATCTCAAATAATCAAGAGTCATTTTTTGGAAAAAGGCTATGATTCAAGAAAATTAGACAATTTGATTCATGAAATAGCCAAACTCCCCAGAGAAGAACTGTTAAGAGAGAATACTGAGGAACGACCCAAACAAACAAAGCATGAATGGGGTTTTCTCTCAGATTTCCACTCCCAATATAGGGAAGTGGAAGATATCTTTCAAAGGCATTGGCAGGTCTTGTGTATGGACAAAGTACTTCAGTCAGTACTACCGACAAGACCACAGTTCATATACAGAAAATCACCTAATTTGGGAGATAAAGTAGATAAGAAAATGCTTGATCCACCAAAGAAATCACAAACCTTTTGGGAAAAAGATGGATTCTTTGCATGCTGGAGGTGTAAAGCTTGTAAGGGGGTAAATAGAGGAATTAACAAATTTACATCAACTGCCAATAAGAAACAATTTGAAATATCCCAGTTCATTACATGTAATTTGAGGCATGTTGTATATGCTTTGGAATGTCCTTGTGGTCTAATGTATATAGGCCGCACAAAAAGAAAATTAAAGGAGTGTATCAATGAACATATTCAGAATATTAGGAAGGGCTACAAGGATCACAGTGTATCATTACATTTTAGAATGGCACACAATAGAGATCCATCCAATCTTAAATCTTGGGGTATAGATCGAGTCCATCCAACATGGTGGGGTTCCAATTTAGTCAGGAAAGTAAATGTGAAACAAAATGTATATTTTTAACAGACACTTTGACCCCTAAAAGTATGAATATAGAGCTGGACATAAATTGTTTCATTAGTGATCTATGAATTGACCATTTTTTATATACAGAGAGATTATTTTTTTATATACAGAGAGATTCATTTTTATATACAGAGGGATTATTTTTTTTATATACAGAGAGATTAATTTTTATATACAGAGAGATTCATATTTGTATGCACAGAGTGACTGTTTTTTTTATATATAGTTGTATACTTACATACACATATTTTATATTTTGTGGATGAATACGAATTATGTCCTTTGAAGTTAGAAATTATGGTTTAATGGTATTTTAAAATGGTAACACAATGATTTATATGGTTTAAGAACAGACATCCTGATTATGTAAGGGTATTTGTGATTGGACCATTAATACCACATATGTATTTTAAGATCCACCGACAAGGTCAGGTCATATGGAGGAGCATAGTATATATTGTGTATTATATGGCTATATGATCGTAGGTTGCCAGATAAGATCGGGAGCCTATATGTCTGCCTGCTAGACTGAGTGGTGCAGCTATGGGTAATCTGGGCTGTTCCTCTAGTGACACAGACCATTATAAGCCCAATTGAGTTACAAACCATGCCCCACATGGCAATCACCGTTCGGGACGTGGGCGGACCTGAAAGGGTTACCGGCTGGAGGAATGGTGCTTACAAAAGCCGGAGCGTAGCGCCATGTGAGAACGCCCTCCGTAGAAGTTGGAATGACGTAACGAATAAGGGCTTGCTCACGCGGCAACCCGGAAGTGACGTGTCTATTACGAGGTGTATTTGGAGGACCAGGGGATGGGAGAACGCTGCCGGCACAGACGAGCTGGCTGGGTGAGACCGAACCTGAGATCCCTGAATCTATTTGTGGATCCATATTGTGTGACATGCTATTGACCTGCTTTTATCTTGTGAGTGAGATTTTATTGGGGTAACAAAACGTGTGTAAACTGTACTATGCTATGTGAAGCCTTTCTTGATAGAGGGAATATTGTGGATGACGAAAGGAGAGCTTTGATGTCCGCAGTCCCACTAATATAAAGGGCCTAAAAGTTGTTTAACTTCAGTAAGTGTATTCCCATACGGAGCGGGTCTCACACGGTGATTAGACGTGGTTAAGGTGGCTGGAAAGAGTGACACCATTAAGTAACTACTGTGCACCAGTTCTTTTATCACTTGGCAACACACTTATGGACTTTAATGAACTTTACTTTACTTAATTGGTGCATGATTTGATGTGATTTTATTGCTACCAGCATATATATTAAATATTAGGAGCGCTGTATAATAAGTCTAACACTGGATTAACCAGTGATGATTTATGAGATTTAGAGTATATATTTAATTGTTTAAACGGCAGCTCAGCTATACTAACCCCTTGTTTAAGTAAGGTATATATGTGGAGTATTGAGGTCTATTCCATCTGTAGAGCTGAGGAGCGTACGGCTTTGATTAAGGGGGCAGTAGGTACTCCTCCCCTCTTTTCCTAACCTTGTAAATAAACCTGGCTACAAGTGACATCCTATTGCAAATGCATTTTTCCATGTAAAATAATTAATTATGCAAACATCACACAAGATGAAACATCTCCAGTCACCCTATGAGAATCTTCAACTCTTCACAGATCTCTCTCAACACACTATGCAGTTGAGAAGAAACCTGAACACAGTCACCAAGGAATAGTGATATTCCATATCAGTGGAAATTCCCCACCAAACTAGTGATCCAGTGGAAAGGTACTTCACTTACTATTACATCCTTGGAAAAAGGATTGCAACTACTTAAAACACGGGATATCCTCCCAAACCAGCCACCGCCATCTTCTTCTCATAAAGAAGGCACTAAGAAAAAAACGGATATTCCACCAAAGAATAACAAATCTCAGGAGGATACCTGAATACTCAGCTAAGTACTCCAGGACCCTACTTACCCCACAGAGCTAGCTCCATGCTTTCAGTACTAAGAAAGTTTATTCACAACCTACTATTTCCCCCATTCTCTCTGTGCAGTTGAATACTGCACACGGATCGAAGACCCTCCTTTTAACTTTTGCTAATTGTTGTAGTACTTTTGTTTCTACATTTTCTTCTTTTCTTTCTTGTTTTTCTTTTTAGTGTGCATTACCTGGAACTAGAGGAACACAGGAACTTTGCAGAGAACTGAAATACCAGCTTTGACCAATAGATGTCATTGTTAGACTGCTGAACCACTTTTGACACAGATACTTGTTCATAGGCAACTCTCACCAAAAGACTGAGTAAGGGTCTACACTTTTTTACATACACTCCCCTACATCTCTCTGAACACCAACAGACCCCCAACGATGAGAATCAATATTCCATCCTTAAACATAAGGGGCCTGAACCATCTGGCCAAAAGACCATCATTGTGGAAAGAGGCCAAAATACACAAAAGTGACATTCTTTGTGTGCAGTAGACGCACTTCCACCTCCATAACCTACCCTCCTGCACACACAGAGAATTTCCTCACACTTTTACTGCTAGCATTCCAGCAAAAAAAGGGGAGTGATGGTGGCAGTGAAAGACTCTGTGGCCTTTGCTCACCACCATCAACACATTGATCCTGCAGGCCACTACATCATTTTCATATGCACGATTAACTCTATAAAATATACATTGACAAATATTTACGTCCCCAACACCCACCAGATCAGATTCCTCAACTCCCTTATCCAAAAGGTCAGAATTCATCATGGATACCTCCTGATCTGTGGCGATTTTAACACAACAGTTAATCTGCAACTGGATCAGACCGCAGAGAAGACGACACACCTGCCCTCACTCAAGAAATTCCTTTTGGATAAGGACTTGATCATGATGCCAACATGCTAGCGAAAGGGACTACTCCTACTTTTTGCCCAGCCAGGGTACCTACTCCAGGATAGACTACTTTTTGGCCGATAAGTGGCTCCTACGGAAGCTTTCAAAATCCTCCATTCATACAATTACATGGTCGGACCACGCCCCCATTACACTAACTATTAGTGATCATTACCCTACAAACTCTACATTTGTGTGGAGAGCAAACTCAAAACTCATGCCGTCTCCAGAGACAAGGAAGATCGTTGAGGACAACCTATTGTCTTTCTTCTCAAATAATACACACTCTGTGAATAGCCCATTTGTATTATGGAATGCCAACAAGGCAATCATTAGAGATATTTTTATACAGCTAGGGGCTAGGGACAGGAGGATGAGACAGCATCAATTTGAAGCCCTGATGGCCAGGATCTCTGCCCTGGAGATGTCCAAAAAGCAAAAACCCACACCCCAACTTAGTACGCAATTGTCCACGGTCAGGCAGTAACTCAGAGAACTTTTTTTACACTCCTTTGAGCGCACTTCCCAAAGACTAAAAATGCTTCATTATTCCTTAGGCAACAAGGCAGGGAAACACTTAGCGAGGAGGTTACAGGGCCATAGATCCAAAACCAAAATTCCATATATCTATCACTCCACCTCTCAAAAGCACACATTTGATCCTCAAGGGATAGCTGATTCCTTCAGTGCTTACTATAGCATTAAAGCATTCCAGAGCATTCTGGGTCCACATTTAAGGGAAGTATTTGGTGTGGCTGCTGTCTCGTACTCCTTCTCTGGCAAAATATTGGAAGCATTGATTGTTACGATACACAAATCGAGGAAATCCCCGGACAAACCCCAAAACTTTCGCCCTGTATTATTGTTAAACAACAATGTTAAGATTTATGCCAAACTAATAGTCAATCGCTTAGCAGAATAAATACCCTTCCTGATTGACCTGGACCAGTCTGGATTTGTTAGAGGTAGACAGTCTTCCGATGCCACAAGGAGGTTAGTAGATATTATACATATACTGAGACAGACTGAGACGCCTTCTCTGCTTCTAGCTTTGGATGCAGAGAAGGCGTTTGATCGCATCTAGAGTTGAGCGAACCCGGACTGTAAAGTTCGGGTCCGTACCGAACTTTGGGGTGTCCGGGACCCGGACCCGGACTTTTCAAAAAAAGTCCGGGTTGGGGTCCGGGGTTCTGGTAATTTTAATGAAAATTCTTAAAAATGCTGTAAAAAAGTCCAGGAAGGTCCTAGAGGTCTGCAAAAGGAAGGAACATGGGGGTAAGGGTGGGACAAGTGCCCTACAAAGAAATGGGGACAGGGAAATAACTTTAAATATTTTTTAAAAAATAAAAACATAAAAAAGCAAAAATGGAGGTGAATGGGGATCATCTTCAAACTGGGTCTGAAAAGTATTAATTAACATTAGAGGCCATAGAACTGTTCTAAAATCATCTTCAAACTGTGTCAAAAAAGTATAAATATAAAAATTCTTAAAAGTAATTTTAATGGTCTTGGGGCCTGGGGTTGGGCCTGAAAAAAACTTTTCAGGCCCAGGCCCAGGGCCTGTGGGGTTTCAAGCCATGCCTGGGCTTGAAATGTCAGGCCCAAGCGAGTTGAGAT
>BLSH010029165.1:982649-1000444 GCA_018402905.1 Glandirana rugosa
ATTAGACAGGGAGTGTCGTGTCGGTCCTTGGAGAGGGATGAGGTCATACTCTACTACTGGAGTAGGGAGAGGTTCCTGGCTGTGCTGTGAGGGACAGATTAGCGTTCTAAAATCATCTCATACTGGAGTAGGGAGAGGTTCCTGGCTGTGCTGTGAGGGACAGATTATCGTTCTAAAGTCATCTCATACTGGAGTAGGGGGAGGTTCCTGGCGGTGCTGTGAGGTACAGATTAGCGTTCTAAAATCATCTCATACTGGAGTAGGGAGAGGTTCCTGGCGGTGCTGTGAGGGACAGATTATTGTTCTAAAATCATCTCATACTGGAGTAGGGAGAGGTTCCTGGCGGTTCTGTGAGGGACAGATTCGCGTTCTAAAATCACCTCATACTGGAGTAGAGAGAGGTTCCTGGCGGTGCTGTGAGGGATAGATTATCGTTCTAAAATCATGTCATACTGGAGTAGGGGGAGGTTCCTGGCGGTGCTGTGAGGTACAGATTAGCATTCTAAAATCATCTCATACTGGAGTAGGGAGAGGTTCCTGGCGGTGCTGTGAGGGACAGATTATTGTTCTAAAATCATCTCATACTCGAGTAGGGAGAGGTTACTGGCGGTTCTGTGAGGGACAGATTAGCATTCTAAAATCACCTCATACTGGAGTAGAGAGAGGTTCCTGGTGGTGCTGTGAGGGATAGATTGTCGTTCTAAAATCATCTCATATTGGAGTAGGGAGAGGTTCCTGGCTGTGCTGTGAGGGACAGATTAGTGTTCTAAAATCATCTCATACTGGAGTAGGGAGAGGTTCCTGGCAGTGCTGTGAGGAACAGATTAGCATTCTAAAATCATCTCATTCTGGAGTAGGGAGAGGTTCCTGGCGGTGCTGTGAGGGACAGATTAGCGTTCTAAAATCATCTAACACTGGAGTAGGGAGAGGTTCCTGGCGCTGCTGTGAGGGACAGATTAGCGTTCTAAAATCATCTCATACTGGTGTAGTTAGAGGTTCCTGCTGCTGCGAGGGACAGATTAGCGTTCTGAAATAATCTCATACTGGTGTAAGGAGAGGTTACTGCTGCTGGTGTGAGCAGTGCATTTCTTGCACAAAAATAAAAAGTGCGTCTTCATTGCTGGTTTAAAAAAAAAGAATAATAATTTATTATTTTTTTTTATTATTATTATTAATAAATAGCGCTACATAGTACATTTGCACCTTGCTGTGCATTTCCTGCACAAAATTAAAAAGTGTGTCTACATTGCTGGTTTAAAAAAATAATTGAAATTTGTGCTAAATAGTACATTTGCATCCAGAATGAGGAGAGCGTCAAATAAGGGACGTGGTCGTGGTCGTGTTGCTGCTGGTGCTGCTGGTGTTGGTGGTGTTGTTGAAGCTCCTGTTGCAAGGAGAGGACGTGGTCGATCTGTGCCAGCTACACGCACAAGTGAAACATCTTCCTCAGGTGAAAGTAGCCAACAGAACCTTCAACGTTATATGGTAGGCCCGAATGCAGCTCAACAAATGGTGAGGCCAGAACAGGTGATAGTAGATTGGGTGGCTGACAATGCCTCCAGTTCCTTCACATTGTGTCCCACCCGATCCCTTGCTGAAAGCTCAGAGTTGGCACCTGAACCCCATGGCCATCTGTCTTTCACCTCAGCAGCTTGTAAATCAGCCAAGCAGTCTGAGCCCCAAGTCATGCAGCAGTCTCTTCTGCTTTTTGATGACTCTGTTGGTGTGCTTTCCATGGGCCATCCACATAGCCCTGCCCCAGAAGTAGAAGACATTGAGTGCACAGATGCCTAACCACTTCTGGTTCAGGATGAGGACATGGAAACACCACCGCAGCACGTCTCTGATGATGACGAAACACAGGTGCCAACTGCTGCGGCTTTCCACAGTATGCAGACTGACAAGGAGGGCAGTGGTGAAGAGTGGGTGGAAGATGATATGGAGGATGATGAGGTCCTAGACCCCACATGGAATGAAGGTCATGCGAGTGAAGTGTGCAGTTTGGAGGAAGAGGTGGTGGTCACACAGAGGCACCAGCACAGCAAAAGAGGAAGCAGGTTGCAAAAGCGGAGCGACCATCCCCTAGACAGTACGCCTGCTACTACCCACCGCACCCAGGGACCTAGCACACCAAAGGCAGCTCAAAGGAGTTCCCCGGTGTGGCAGTTCTTCAGACAATGTTCTGACAACAAGACACAAGACTACAAGAGTGGTTTGCACGCTGTGCAATCAGAGCCTGAAGCGAGGCATAAATGTTCTAAACCTGAGCACAATCTGCATGACCAGGCATCTACATGCAAAGCACGAGCTGCAGTGAAATAACCACCTCAAAATCCAAGAAAGGTATCGGCCTCCTCCTGCTTCCTCTTCTGCTGCTGCCTCAGCCTCTTCCTCCACCTCTACAGTGCCAGTGTCACCTGCCACCCAGCAAACAGACGATGTGACAGCAACGCCACCATGTCCGCCACCGTCCCCAAGTATTTCCACACCATGGTCCCATGGAAGCTTACAGCTGTCCATCTCCCAGACACTGGAGAGAAAGAGGAAGTACCCCCCTACCCACTCACGATCCCTGGCCCTGAATGGCAACATTTCAAAATTTCTGGCCTTTGAAATGCTGTCATTCCGTCTGGTGGACACAGTTTTAAAAACCTGATGGCGTTGGCTGTCCCACAGTACGTGGTTCCCAGCCGCCATTACTTTTCCAGGTGAGCCATCCATTCCCTGCACAAACAAGTTGGGGACAAGATCAACTGTGCACTGCGCAACGTCATCTGTGGCAAGGTCTACATAACCAGTGATACGTGGACCAGTAAGCACAGGCAGGGCGCTATATCTCGCTAACTGCATACTGGGAAAATGTAGTGGTGGGTGGGCCTGAGGCAGATAGCAGTTTGGCGCATGTCCTTCCACCACCGAGGATTGCAGGGCATTTCTCTTTGCCTCCTGTGGCCTTCTACTACGCTTCCTCCTCCTCTACCACCTCCTCATCCGGTCAGCGTAACACCTTCACCACCAACTTCAGCACATCTAGGGGGAAACGACAGCAGGCCGTTTTAAAACTGATATGTTTGGGGGATAAACCCCACACTGCTCAGCAGCTGTGGATTGGCTTTGAACAACAGACCGATGAGTGGTTGTTGCCACTGAGCCTCAAGCCCAGCCTGGTGGTGTGCGATAATGGGCGAAATCTTGTAGCAGCTCTGGGCCTAGCTGGTTTGACGCACATCCCTTGCCTGGCTGAATTTGGGGTGCAGAAATTTCTAAAAAACTACCCGGATATGTCATAGCTGCTGCAGAAAGTGTGGGCCGTCTGTGTGTGCTTTCGGCATTCTCACCCTGCTGTTGCTCGTCTGTCTGCGCTGCAGCGGAACTTCAGCCTTCCCGCTCACCGCCTCCTATGCAACGTGCCCACAAGGTGGAACTCCACCTTGCACATGCTGGAGAGACTGTGCGAGTTTACATACGACATGAAACTGACGCTTGTGTCCACCTTTGCGCGCGTGCACGGGGGGGGGCAGGGGTGCATTTTTATTTATTTTTTTTTTATTATTCATTTTGCTTTTTATTTTTATTTTTTACACTGTCCCTTTCATCTTTTTCTTATTTCTTCATCATTTTTATTTTTATCACAGGGATTTTAAATATCCCCTATCATAAAAATAGGTTTTGTCGCATATAATTTTTTTTAAATTTGGGGTCTACTAAATTCTAGATCTTTCCCCAGCCCTTAAAGCATCTGACCACACCAAAATCAGTTTGATAAGATGCTTCCCCAATTTCCCAATGGCGCTGTTTATATCTAGCGAAACCGAAGTCACACAATGCTCGTAGCCTCCGGTTTCTTGGAGATGATTGGAGCCATTCTAGTCTTCAATCAGCTCTATGGTAAGCTGGCGGAACCACCAGCTGCATTCTCACTTTCCCCGATGGGACAGGAGAGCCTGAGAAGACCAGCAACATACTATTAATGTCGCTGGTCCTTGTTGGGCATATATTGTAATGTTCTTTTTTCATGAAAAAAAGAATCAATCGGTTAGTATGCCCACAATTAGAAAACCTCCCTTCATCCTCCTACTTCTAATGGTGGGCATAGCCACTTTTTAAAAAAATATACCGAAGCATAGGGGCAATCTGACCCAATTTCCACCCACTGTCCCTATGCTCTGGTATATTTGCTCTTTTTTTAACTGTGGTGGTGAAATCACCTCCAACAGCGCTGGAGTCGCTGCTTTATATATGGTAGGAGCAAACGCTATTGCTGTCACCCTAAATAAATCAGCACTGCAGCTGGCATACCTAAAAATTAAATAAAGATTAATTAAAAACAGTAACACATAAAAAAGTATATTCCTGCTAAGAATAAAAAAATAATTACATGTTACATAAAAACATTGCATACCTGCAAAAAAAAAAAAAAAACTATAATAAATTGCAACAAAACATTACAGATATGCATAAACAACAATAGAAAGAGCAATACAAAGAGAATAGAGAGAAAATGGAGATAGAAAAACAAGAAACGTACAACTGTTTTTGGTTTTTATTTTTTAAAATTTTTTTGGTTTTTATAACTTTTTTTTTAGTACGCTTTTTTTTTTTTATAACAACGAACAATGAACAATATAGGTTAGGGTCTCCAAAAATGTGGTGACATATTTGGAGACCCTGTGAAAGTGTGTCCTATTTCTATGTAGTTCTGTTCCCTACGCTAATACTCAACTAATGAATGGTAGCACTCGAAACAGTGACCGATGCAGAGACCAGGCTGGCCCAAACAGGTGGGGCAATAATATCGGGTGTAACACCTGTATCCGTTTCGTCGGCAGACACTACATCTTTTTTAGGGGTATCGTTGGGTTGGGGTACCAGGGATGGCATGTGGATAATGACATCCATGCAGTCAGCTCATTGCATGTGGATTGGGAACTTGGGGTGCAGAACCATCTGGATACAGAAGGGCTCTGATGATCTCTTCCTGGAATGGCAGGAGAGGTCCAGTCCATCCTGATGCTTTGTATAGCACAAAAGCGTTCAGCAAAGCCAATTGAAAGAAGTAAATAGACACTTTTTTGTACCAGCATATGGTTTTACGGGCAATTAAGAACGGCGCCAATAACTGCCCATTGAGGTCCACCCCTCCCATATTAAGGTTATATTGGTGGTTATATTGGTGGACAGAGAGGGGTTTCTCCACAACACCAGTCGCCGTTCTAATTTGGACGGCCGTATCTGCATGAATGGAGGAAAGAACGAAAACATCCTTTGTATCCCTCCACTTCATCGCAAGCAAATTACCACATCTCAAGCAGGCTCTCTCCCCCCGACTAAGTCGGGAATCTACCAGCCGTTGGGGGAAGCCCTGGCGATTAGGTAGCACGGTGCCACATGCACCAATTTGGTGATCAAGTAAGTGACTAAAAAGTGGCACGCTTGTGTAGTAATTGTCTGTACCTTACGCAGAATAGACATTTAGACCGGCCTCACACAGCTATTGGTATACTTTTTTTTCTAATATGTCTCAATATTTTGGGGGCTACCCCAATTAGAAAACAAAACCAAACAAACAAAAAACAGTGTTGGCTACCTCCTCCTCCTCTACCGCAACTTCCACCTACAACACCACTGTCACCGCCTCCTCAACCTCTAGGCTCCTACTCCACATCCACCTCCTCCATTTTTTATTTTTTATGTGATTTTAAGTTATTTCCCTATCCACATTTGTTTGCAGGGCACTTGTCCTACTTTTACCCCCATTTTGCTTCCTTTTGTAGCCCTCTAGCCCTTTCCAGGACTTTTTTAGAGCCATTTTTTGTGCCCAAAAGTTCGGGTCAACATTGACTTCAACTTCAATGGGGTTCGAGGTCGGGGGTCAAGTTCGTGGCCGAACTCGAACTCTTTCATGAAGTTTGGCCAAACCCCCCGAACTCGAACATCCAGGTGTCAGCTCAATAGCTATAAATACGAACCACTCAGCCACCAAATGTGTAGGACTGTGGTAATTGTCCATCAAGCTTATGCTCCGGTGGTACCTTACGCCCCATCGAGTCTCCAAATTCCACGCTAATACTTCCCCCCTATGCTGGAGACAATATGGTCAAGTAGGAAGTTTATTCCATATCTTTTGGTCGTGTAACAAACGCTCAAATTTTTGGCCCAAAATCTTCCACCTAATAGCTAAAATTACTGGATTTAATATACCCCTTTCACCTGGATTGGCAATCCTAAATATTGGGATATCAGATATTCTATACAACATGAGAACAGTGATAACACACATACTCTAAGCCACTAGAAACTCCATTGCCAAATAGTGGAAATCTCCTAGTGTTCCTTCTATGATTGAAATAGTAGACCTTGTTCAAACAAACTACTCATATGAACTTAGCTTTGCTTGCACTCAGGGCAGATATGAGGAGCTTGCTCAATCCTGGTCTCCATGGTCAACCTGGTATACATTTACCTATCCTAGACCCTAAAGATATTCTTGTAATACTCTTGTTTCTTTCACTCCTTGTAATAGACACTTGAGACAACAATACACTCTTTACTTCACATTAATTAATTCTGGGACTTCTACCTTTGCCCAGGGCTTACATTAGATCCCAATGGGGTGCAGGGTGAGGGTGGGACTCCCACTGCTATGTCTTGAAACATACTTATTGCAATCCGTAAGAAGCTCTCAATTTGTCTATGTATAAGCACTCAACTTTTGTTGTAAACTCATGTGTTTCTCAGAACATTTGCACTGTTTGTGATGCCTTTGTTCCTATATAATGTTTATGATACTTTTATAATATTATATACCAATAAAAATGATTGAAATATAAAATGTTATCACTGCCATGCATTTGGTCATATTGCTGCTTACTGTTCCCTAAATGACGAACCAATGCAATGTGATAATGCTTATTTGAAAAAAACACATTTCTCTTTTTGCACAGGTGGCATGTACTGCAACATTGTGTAATTTCAGTTGATGAAAAGCCTGTCATGGCTCTGCTAGATTCTGGTAGTGTGGTGACATTTGTCAAAGGTGATAGTGTAAATCCCGTAAAGTTACACCCTAGCACCATTGGGGTTATTGCATACATGGTGACACACATGACTACCAGACTGCTGTGGTTGAGGTTGATACCCCTGGGGGCATGGTGACACATTCAATGGGGGCGGTACCCTCACTGCTTCATAGAGTCCTATTGGGCAGAGATTTTTTTCCCCACTTTTGAAGTTTATGGGAAAACAGAAGGAGTCGAAAGCACAGAGCTCCCCCTGCTGAGGAAACACTGGAACTCACACCATACCCTTTGGAATACAAAATTGATAGGGAAACTGTTGGCATGTCCGAGGAAGGTGAAGGTCCTTTCCCTTTTTCTGTACTGTCTGGGGAGCAGGAGGAGATGGAATCCTGCCCCCAGCTGGAAGTTAATGAACAAGAAATCATCTCTGACTCTAATAATGAGAGTTAATAGAATGTGGTAAAATGTAATAATAGAAACAACACCGCGCTATCTTAAAAAGAGCAGCAGCCAAATACCCAATCCGTGGTATAATCAAATATAAAGACAAAAATGGCTGCGCTAGTAAATCATAAAGTTCATCAGTCCACATAAAGACATTCAAAGGTAGAGATATAAGTTGCATGTAGATAGATGAAGATATAACATCCTCTTCCTATTCCACTGGATCATATACACCCGAGTGTCGCACACCGCAAAAATGATCCACCACCAGTAAGGTACAGTATTAAGCTTACCAGACTGTTATCTTACAAGCGTTAAATGTAATCAGATATTGACCAAACACTCCCTCTTCCGACAAGTCTTGTGAATCACCATCAACAATGGGCTATTTGGCTTGAATGGAACCGCCTTCCCCTCCAAACGTGATATGGTCAGCGTGTACCTCAATATACATGTCAGGGAAAGAAGAGGAGCCACATAGCACAATACCGTTTGAGGTTTTATTTAAATAAAGTAAGAACAACTCACATGAGTAGAGGTAAAATTTGTGTAGTATCAATAAGCCGGCATAAAACTTAAAAGGTGAAGTCAGCGCGCCCTCCTGAAGTACGCCGTACGATGAAACGTTACTGGCTAATTTATAGTTTTCTCACACAGTTTGAAGATGATTTTAGAACAGTGATATGGCTTCTCCCGCTAATTTATAGTTTTCTCACACAGTTTGAAGATGATTGTAGAGCAGTGATATGGCTTCTTCCGCTAATTTATAGTTTTCTCACACAGTTTGAAGATGATTGTAGAACAGTGATATGGGTTCTCCCTGCTAATTTAGACTTTTCTCACACAGTTTGAAGATTATTTTAAACCACTGATATGGCTTCTCCCGGCTAATTTAGACTTTTCTCACACAGTTTGAAGATGGTCCACATCCAGTTTCCAGTTTTGATTTTTTTATGTGATTTTTGTTTAAAAATGATTTTAAGTTATTTCCCTGTCCCCATTTCTTTGTAGGGCACTTGTCCGACCCTTACCCCCGTTTTCCTTCCTTTTGCAGACCTCTAGGACTTTCCAGGACTGTTTTACAGCCATTTTAGTGCTTAAAAGTTCGGGTCTCCATTGATTTCAATGGGGTTCGGGGTCCGGGTCAAAGTTCGGATTCTGTCCGGACCCGAACCCGGACTCTGTCCCGAAGTTCGGCCGAACCAGCAGAACCCGAACTTGCAGAGGTTCGATCAACTCTACTCATGAGTTGTGCTTTTGGAATATTATTTTTCCATTTCGGATGGTGGCAACTTGTGACCGGAATATACCCATTCTTGTCTGTTGGCTTGAAATAGGTTCTTGTGTGTATTGCTTCTGGTGTACTCTCAATTATTAGATCCAAATAGTCTATTTGGTATTTATCATAAATTTAAGGCCAAATTCATTATTATTAATATCCTCCATGAATTTCTTTAAAGAATCCTCATTGCCTTCTCATAGTATGAACACGTCATCTATATATCTTCTAAAAAATTGTAGTCCTGGGTAGTTCTTATTGTATATATACTTTTCTTCCCAAAGATCCATAAAAAGATTGGCTATAGTGCATACCGAGCGCCCATCACAACTCCCTTTGTCTGTATATAATATTCCTTTTCATACCAAAAATAATTTGATTCCATACACATTCTTAATCTTTCCAAAATAAAGTTAATCTGTGCTTGTTTCATGTTGGTTCGTTCATGCAGGGCCTTCTCTACTCCCTTCAACCTGTCTCTTTGGTCGATGCTGGTATATAGTGCATTGACATCTATTGTTACTAATAATCTGTTTTCTTTTAATTTCAGGGTTTGTAGTTCATTTATTAGTTGAAGACTGTCTCTTAAGTATGATGGGCCTTTTTTCACTAGGGGTTTGAGGAATTGATCCAAATATTCCCCCAACCTAGCAAATATAGAGTCTATGCTATTCACAATCGGGCGCCCCAGATTTCTAAGCGTTTATGTATTTTTGGGACATAATAGATTATAGGCGTTTTGCTTGACTCAGGAATTAGGTATTTAGCGTCTTTCTTACTTAGAATACCTTTTTCCCTCCCCTTCTTTACAAATTCTTTAAATTTTTTCAGAAATGTATTTTTTGGATTATTTTGAACTTTCTTGTATGTGTTAGGTACTTTGAGGAGGTTATCCATTTCTTCCATGTAGTCTTTTTTGTCCAATATTACCAAACCTCCCCCTTTATCTGCAGGCCTGATAACTATATTTTTCTTTTTGCCAATGGCTTTTATCTTCTTCCAAATGTGTGTTGATTGTTTTCTATTCCCCCCTATTTTCTTAAGATCTTCTTCTACCATTTTTCTGAAAGCTACCAGGCAATCTCCTCCTGGAGTTTTGGGATTGAAAATTGATTTATTCCTCAACTGGGTGTGTATATATTCACAGTCTCCTGTGTCACACTGTTTGGTTTGAGTTTCAAAACATTTTTTTAGGTTGATTTTCCTAATAAACTTTTGCAGGTCAATGTATGTTTCAAATTTATTCAGTGGTTTGTCAGGTGCATACTTTAATCCTAGGTCTAAAATCGCCAGTTCTTCTTCAGAGAGTTCAATACTACTCAGGTTGAAAATGCCCTTCCCTAATATTCTCTCCTTCTTTTTCCTTTTCTTACCTCCACGTTTTCCTCTCTTTCATTTTCCCGTGTGGTATATTCTGGGGTCCGACCTCTTTGAGGCTGTTGATAGTGGGGTCTCCCCCCCAACCTTGGGGAGGTCTTATATGAGGGGTTTCCTGTTCGTCTCTGTGTGGTCTCCTGTCTCTTGTGGGTTCTTGTTGTCTCCTTGGTGTTCTCTCTTCTGTTCTGTATCCTGCTGAGTCTTGTGGTCTTCTTGATTGGTTCCAATGGGATTGGTAGCTCCACCATCCTCGGTTCCTGGGTGGACCCTGGTGATCCCATCTTCCCAGGGGCCGGTTCCTCCAGCCCCCCCAAAAACCCCTATGGTCTTGTTGCCTGTTGTACGGCCAGTAAGCAGCTGGTCTTCTATCCCGTAAGGGTGAGTATCTATTATTAGTGGTCACATTGTATCTGGGTGTCATTGGTGATCTATCTCTGATGTAAGTGTCACGTGGTGTTCTGATCGATTGGTTATTATTTTCTCCTCTTCCAGTCATGGATGTAGAGGGATATCTAGGAGTGCGAGGTGTTCTGGTATTCCCGATATCAGTAAGAATTATTTACTCCTCCTGATCTCCTTCAGAGAAGCTATCCTCGGTTTCTTCTGGGTATTCCATGACATCTTGCTGCCATTTATACACTTTCCTATTGGTGTAATCCAGGACATCCCTAGTAAATTTCTTTTGTTTTTTTGACTTGTATTTTGATGTCATATTTTTTTATATATTCCTGTAGTTCTTTCTCCTTTTCTTGGTAGTCTCTTTGTTCCAGAAACTGTGTTAAAGTGTCCTTGATCTCCTTTATTTTCTCTTCAATTAACTTAATTTTACATTGTCTCCTTGTGATGATAGTATGTAATAATTCTTTTTCGCATTTGTTGAAAAATGTATACCAATCTTCCATTAAAAGTCCATCCTCTATGCCATCATTGGGGTGCAAATCCCATCTGAGGCGTCTAGGGGTCATATTGTCCTTAATATACATTTCTAGGGTGGCAATGTCCCACCAGACCGTTAATTGCTTTTCTAAGGTATGTTTTAACTGTTTAAATAATTCAGTCATATCGTTGGTACTGGTCACCCTTTCTTGGTTGAAGACTTCCTCAGTGTTAATATTCCTTGAGTTAATGTACCCAAAAATATCCATAGCTGCAAGTACTGAATTCTTTCACCCGGTGGTCAAAGATAGAACAGAAAATATTTGTAATGGGTACTGCGCTTTAGGATATTAGTGGATTAAACCAGCTGCTGCCCTCCAGCGAACTTCCTCCTATTAGGGGGAATATTGGAAACTAAGATGTACAGACTTTACTGGCGATATGAATTTGAACTGTTGATATATGATTTATGATTAGATTTATTACCTGCTGGGAAATTATTCATCAACCTATAGCCACCTATTGTGCCAATTCTTACGCTTATAGCGGCGGGTTCCCTTCCCAGTCGGACTATATGGCTTTTTGCCGTTCTAGCGGGAGCATCGCCATGAGAGGAGGTTTTTTCTAACAATCCCTAAGGTATGGTATTTATGACCTAGACACTTAGTTTGGTATGTTGATGGCTTGTGTGCACTGTACATTAGAGATATCCCTGTATGCACTAAGTCCCCCCCTCCCCTTTATAACATCCCTTTAGGGATATGGGACACTGACCGCCTCCAAGCCTGGGTATTATATATGTATGGGGGACATCTTGTTCATCTGGGTACCGGACCATGTACCTGCTGGTGCGGTGATATACATCTCTCGGACCCTAAGGACATCGATATAAGTTATGGCACATGTATGTATACATGTCTAGGATGTCTATCTGGTATGGGTTATGTAACTCATCTTGGGGGTTTTTTCTCATTGTGTTTATCCCCTTTATTCCTCCTATCTACTTTATAAGTATTTGTTTGTTGGGTCCGCAGTTTGCAGACCTACTCATTTGGATATAATGATGAGGTGCGTTTGCCTCTCTAGCCATCCCCTGCTGTCTGTCACTCCTGTTTGGCTCCTGAGATGGGTTGGCCTCTAGACACCTTTTTACAGTGAGAACAACTATATGTATGTTCCTATAGGCTTTTTCAAGACATCAGTGATCCAACTAATCTTGATCCAGAGGCACTGCACTCTGTAACGCATATAGTGATGGGCTGAGGCCCCTGTCCTTACCCCATTTAAGCATTTTTGAGTGTTTTTACAGATGAAAAATGTCTCTCAGATCCCACTAATCTTGTTTTTTTTTTTACAGCTCAAAAACGCCCCAGCCACAAACAGTTGGCAACAGCCTATGTGTGCATGAAGACATAGGATAACATTATGGGGAGTTTATTAACTGTAGGAAAAAACATCTGAAGCTAAAAACAGCAGCTGTAAAAATGTTCAAAAACGTCCTGTGTGCATAAGGCCTAACTGTTCCTTTATAAAACAACATTGTTCTGTTAGCCTTTGTTTTCAATTGTTTCAATATTTATGGTCTTTGTATATCTTTCATGACCACATGTGCATTGAGCGGTGTTGTTATTATATACAGTATCTCACAAAAGTGAGTACACCCCTGACATTTTTGTAATTATTTTATTATATCTTTTCATGTGACAACACTGAAGAAATGACACTTTGCTACAATGTAAAGTAGCGAGTATACAGCTTGTATAACAGTGCAAATTTGCTGTCCCCTCAAAATAACTTAGCACGCAGCCATGAATGTCAAAATTGCTGGCAACAAAAGTGAGTACACCCCTAATTGAAAATGTCCAAATTGGGCCCAAAGTTTCAATATTTTGTGTGGCCACCATTATTTTCCAGACCTGCCTTAACCTTCTTGGGCATGGAGTTCACCAAAGCTTCACAGGTTGCCACTGGAGTCCTCTTCCACTCCTCCATGACGACATCACAGAGCTGGTGGATGTTAGAAACCTTGCGCTCCTCCACCTTACATTTGAGGATGCCTCACAGATGCTTGGTTTATGTCTGGAGACATGCTTGGCCAGTCCATCACCTTCACCCTCAGCTTCTTTAGCACGGCAGTGGTCATCTGGGATGTGTGTTTGGAGTGGTTATCATGTTGGAATACTGCCCTGTGGTCCAGTCTCTGAAGGGTGGGGATACGTCCATTTCCCAAAGACAACTTCTGGATATGACGCTGAGCACGTGCACTCAACTTCTTTGGTCGACCACAGCGAGGCCTGTTGTGAGTGGAACCTGTCCTGCTAAACGGCTGTATGGTCTTGGCCACCGTGCTGCAGCTCAGTTTCAGGGTCTTGGCAATCTTCTTATAGCCTAGGCCATCTTTATGTACAGCAACAATTCTTTTTTTCAGACCCTCAGAGAGTTCTTTGCCATGAGGTGCCATGTTGAACTTCCAGTGACCAGTATGAGAGAGTGAGAACGATAACACCAAATTTAACATACCTGCTCCCCATTCACACCTGAGACCATGTAACACCTGAGACCATGTAACCTAGGGAAAATGGCAAATTGGGCCCAATTTGATAATTTTCACTCAGGGGTGTACCCACTTTTGTTGCCAGCAGTTTAGCCATTAATGGCTGTATGTTAAGTTATTTTGAGGGGACAGCAAATTTACACTGTTATACAAGCTGTACACTCATTACTTTACATTGTAGCAAAGTGTCATTTCTTCAGTGTTGTCACATGACAATATATAATAAAATATTTACAAAAATCTCAAGGGTGTACTCACTTTTGTGAGATACTGTACATTCTGCAATCTTTTCAATAAAAATATTGA
The DNA here is from genome assembly GCA_018402905.1 of Glandirana rugosa. Classification (NCBI taxonomy): domain Eukaryota; kingdom Metazoa; phylum Chordata; class Amphibia; order Anura; family Ranidae; genus Glandirana; species Glandirana rugosa. The sequence goes on from BLSH010029165.1 coordinate 996,505, forward strand.
ACAAGAAAAAAAAGTGTAAAAGTAATAAAAAATTAAAGAATCCCCATTCCCCCTGCTCCCGTCCAAATGCATATGAGCACATTGGTCTTGTACGCATCTGTAAACGGCAATCGCACCGCACATGTAAAGTGTCACTACAAACGTCAGAGCAATTTTAGTGCTAGACCTCCTGTGTAACTCTAAATTGGTAAACTGTAAAGGCTTTTAAAGACATGTTTGGTACCTATTTACTTGATGTAACATCTTCTTTTATATTTCACCAAACAATTAAGTATTATATTGTGTTTTTGTGCATTAAATTCATGAAAGTGTATTTTTTTCCAAAAAATGTGGGTTTGAAAAACTGTTGCACCAATATCTTGTGACAAAAAATATGCAACCCCCACCAATTATTTTCTCTAGGGCCTCTGATTAAAAAAAAAAAAAAAAATATATATATATATCCTGTTTGGGGGTTCTAAGTAGTTTTCTAACAAAAAAATGCACATTTTACACTTAGGAGAGGAATGTTAGAATTGGCCAAGACTGGAGCTTGTTAAAAAGCAGAACAAATATGCAGAAAAAATGTATCCCTTTAAATCCTATGTGCCATGGGTGCGGTACGTTTTGAAAAGTCCTGCATGCTGAATTTTTGGTATATGTTTAAAAAGTGCACAAAAAACACACCTCTCCTTTGAAATGAATGGAAGATGCATCAAAAATGCACCAAAGTTACATTTTTGGTGCATTTTTTGAGTTACATATCTATGTTTTACAGGTGCATGATTGGAGTCAGGCAATCAGAAAATGCACCAAAAATGCATCTGCCTTTCTGCCCCACATTTCTAATGTGTACCAAAAGCTGCTGATATCTTTGGACAGCACAAAAAGTATCTTTAGCATGCTTTTCACAAATCAGGTTAGGATTGTTTGAGAGATTACCAGCACATCTTATACAACCATTTTATGGGTTTTTTGGTTTTCTAGAATATAAGAGATTGATTCTTTCACTGTGTTTTACTTTTAGCTACAGCAAAACATTACGCAATGATCACAGCAGATTCAGAAAGACAAACTCTCAAAGTTTTTTATTGTATTTGTTCTTCTATTGAAAGATTAACATGCAATAGAAACTTTTTTAATAATGAAATATTATAGAATTTCTCAATGTGCTGTTGACTTTACCAGTCTGAAACATTCTCATTCATGTAAACACTGAAATTCTTTTTTTCTATGTTGAGGCAGACCAAAGTAAAAAAAGAAAAAACAAAACTGGGTCTGATTTACTAAAGGCTATGCGCATTTGGCAGGGAATTGATTGTGCAAGCATACCATGTTCTTAAGAATATACTATGCATATACAACTGTAAAAAAAAAGCCTAATTTTTAAGTCTCCATGAATTGTATGGAGGGTTATCTTTTTTTGAAATGCTATATTCTGGTGCTTGCAAAAGAGATTTGCATGATAGAAACTTATAAACTGATACCATGTTATGACCACATGGTGTATTTTTTTAACAATCTCTTTTTAGCCTGATTCTCTTTCCATTTTTTTTTTCCGGATCAGCTTTGTCTATGGACCTACGGTCCTTCACCTTCAATGTTTATTTCGCTATCCCAGCATCATCAAGTATTGACTTCACATCATGTCCGAGTTTTCTTATTCCATTATTCTTTATTTTCTTTTATTTATATTTTATATTTTTTATTTTTTTCAATCTACACATCATATGTAAATAAAAAGTCCTGGACAAACCTAAACATTTCTGCATGACCCTCTATTCTACTAACTGCATTGTTTGTAGTTCCCGTTTCCCCTACCTCCCCTCTCCTCTAGGTTCTGAACTTATTTTGTTTGTGGTCACGAGTTCCACATATCTCTTTGATTTCTTAAAACTTGCCCATCCATCCCACTTTTCTATGCATTCCTCTGTATCTTCTTCCCCACTGCATTTTAAGTATTCCATGTTTATTGATTCCTCCACCCTCAGGCACCACTCCTTCATTGTTGGAACTTCTATTTTTTGCCAGTATTTTCGTATCAGGCCCTTTGCCTCATTCAGGACATGTGGCACCACCATTTTCAGGTATTGTTTAACAGGTCTGTCAGTCCCATGGAACAGGCAGCTCCAGGGATCTATCTGAATCTCTATTTCAGTTATTTCTTTTATTAAGTTCAGTATCTCCCTCCAATATTTTTGGATTTTAGGGCACTCTCACCATATGTGCGACATCTTCCCTTTAGCCTTACATCCCCTCCTGTACATTGCAGATTTCTCGGCCTGAATTTTTGCCAATCTCTCTGGAGTTAAGTACAATCATGTGAAACACTTGTAGCTCATTTCCCATGTCCTACTCTCCATTGCTGATTTAGATACTTTTGTTTGTCATACAAATTTTTTCCATGTGTTTTCCAGGTGTTGATTATTTTTCTGTTCTTAAGGGGTGAGGCAATGATGAGACAAAATGTCTCTGTTGCAGATACCGCCATGCATCGATCTCTACAAAATCCCCCCTCTCTGTTAATTCCTCCAACGTGGCTATTCTCCCTTCTATCATAATATCTTTTAATTTTATCATATCCCATTTCATCTATTTTTCAAACAGCTCCATCTTCATTGGTGCAAAATATTTAGTTCCACAAAGTGGAGTGTACGGGGAGTTATATTTCCATTTATTCTGTGCGGAAATATTATCCCACATTTTGAAAACTATGTGTGTCAATTCACTTGTGTTTTTATCAAAGTCCCTATATTCAGGTGGGATCCAAACTTCTTTTCCTACTTGACACTTACTGATTGTGTTTTCCAATTTCACCCACTCTTTCCCAGTGTTATTCACCCAGGCTATCACCCGTGCTAATATATTTGCCGTGTAATATTTTTTAATATCTGGTACAGCTAGCCCTCCTCACACTTTTCCCCTCTTCAGAACTGCAAATTTAATTCTTGGCCTCTTGTTTTTCCATATAAATTTGGTTATCAGTCTTTTTAATAGCTGAAAGAATGTTTGTGGGATGCTAATTGGTAACATCTGAAATTTATATATAATTTTAGGCACTAATACCATTTTTACCGCATTTACCCGGCCTATCCAAGACAATGGTTTATGCATCATATTCCTGATTTCCTCTTTTATTTCATTGATTAAGGAGATATAATTAAGTTGATATAATTTTTCCGGTTTCTGACGATATTTTAACTCCTAAGTATTTTAGTTCCTGTTTATTTCAATTGAAAGTGAATGCGCTTTGTAATTCTAATCTTTCTTGTGCCCCCACATTAATGCTTACGATCTCTGATTTCCAGAAATTTATTTTAAAATTAGAAAGTTCTCCATATTGTTTAATTGTTTAATTGTTTTCATCAGGATGGTTATCCTGGGTGAGCTGATGTATAGCAGGATGTCATCTGCATATGCAGAGATTTTATAGTCCTCATCCCCAATCTTGAACCCCTTTATATCTTGATTGTTCCTGATAGCTGCTAACAGTGGTTCCAGTGATAGTTTAACCACTTTAAGACCGAGCCTCATTTTGGAGTTTGGAGGTTATCAGCTAAAAACAGGTTTTTTTGCTATAAAATTACTTAGAACCCCCAAACATTATATATTTTTTTTTTCTAAGACCCTAGAGAATAAAATGGCGGCCATTGCAAAACTTTATGTCACACCGTATTTGCGCAGCGGTCTTAAAAGCGCGATTTTTTTTGAAAAAATTCAGTTTTTTGAGTTAAAAAATAAGACAACAGTAAAGTTAGGTAAATTTTTTTTCATATTGTGAAAGATAATGTTACGCCGAGTAAAATGATACCCAACATGTCATGCTTCAAAATTGCGTCCGCTCGCGGAATGGCGACAAACTTTGCAACATAAAAATCTCCATTGGCGACGGTTAAAAAATTCTACAGGTTAGCATTTTTGCGTTACAGAGGAGGTCTAGGGCTAGAATTGTTGCTCTCGC
>BLSH010029165.1:1027631-1040813 GCA_018402905.1 Glandirana rugosa
AAAATCTTGCTATTTGAGAGGGAGTCTCGTGTTTGTCCTTGGTCAGGGATTACGTCATCACCTACCAAAATCTTACTATTAGAGAGGGAGTCTCGTGGTTGTCCTTGGACCGGGATTACGTCATCACCTTCCAAAAACTTGCTATTAGAGAGGGAGTCTCGTGGTTGTCCTTGGACCGGGATTACGTCATCATCAACCAAAATCTTGCTATTTGAGAGGGAGTCGAGGGAGAGATTATCGTTCTAAAACCTTCCACTACTGCATTAGGGCCAGGTTCCTGTTGGTGCTCTGAGGGAGAGATTATCGTTCTAAAACCATCCACTACTGCATTAGGGACTGGTTCCTGTTGGTGCTCTGAGGGAGAGTTTATCGTTCTAAAACCAACTACTACTGCATTAGGGCCAGGTTCCTGTTGGTGCTCTGAGGGAGAGATTATCGTTCAAAAACCTTCCACTACTGCATTAGGGCCAGGTTCCTGTTGGTGCTCTGAGGGAGAGATTATCATTCTAAAACCATCCACTACTGCATTAGGGACTGGTTCCTGTTTGTGCTCTGAGGGAGAGTTTATCGTTCTAAAAACAAATACTACTGCATTAGAGAGAGGTTCCTGATGGTGCTCTGAGGGAGAAATTATCGTTCTAAAACCAACTACTACAGCATTAGGGACAGGTTTATGTTGGTGCTCTGAGGGAGAGATTATCATTTTAAAACCCTCTACTACTGCATTAGGAAGAGGTTCCAGTATGTGCCCTGAGGGAGAGTTTATCATTTTTTTTTTTTTCAAGAGATTTTATTGTCATTTTCAGTAAATAACAGGTAACAGAGCAGAAATTTGAAAGGTACGATTGGTACAATTGTGGTAGAGTTACATGCAAGATATATAACAATGTTAACCATAGGTGTGGTGCTGGATTGGGGGTAGGGAGATTGAGGTCTGAGTGAGCCAAACTGGGGAGGAAGGGAGGGAGGGGGTGGCTGCATAGACGGGGATGATCAAGAGAGTTTGGTAGTTGTGGAGATTTTTGAGGTTTTGGAGATTTTTGAGGTTTTTGAGAATTTTGAGATTTTGACTGACCTGGTGGTTATTGTTGGTGGTATATGTCAGGGTTACTTTAGCTTGAATCGCATTTTGAAGAGAGGGGGTGAGTTTTTGGTTAAGGGGTTTATTAAGGGTAGTTGGGTCGCCGTGATCTAAGGTTTGAGGGTGAAGTTCAGGGTTTATGTAGGGAGATGTTTTGAGCTTTGTTATAGGGGGCTAGCGTTGGATGCGCCAGCAGCAAGGGGGGAACCCAGGAAGAGGGGGGTGTTGATGTTCTCCAATGTAGAAGAGATGGATGGTACCCATCTCCTTGCATATAATGAGAGGTAGTGAATGGATGGACCTCTGTCAATCCCTAAAATATACAGTACAGACAACAATCGGAAAATGTACACTGAACATGTAATATGCATTTCATAGACAAAAAGAAGCATTTTACTCCTAGTAGTCGATTTGGGCCAGTATCTCGTGTGGCTTTGGCCATAGTCCGACATTGGTGTTGGCGTTGTTTTAGAGGACTATAGATCCAAGAGGAGTTCCGAGATTCAGGGTGAGGAGGATTGATCCATCCGGGGGAGGATGTGTTTGAGTCCGTCGTGATAGAGGTGGGTGGATTTTTGGAGGTGGTCTCGTTCATTTTGAGTGAGGGACTGTTGCAGGTATATCCCCCATTTCTTGTGAAATCTTGCACTTGCAGAGGTTGATGAGGAGTCCGAAGAGAGTTTGTCCATATAAAGTAACCAGGTAAGGTCTTTTTGAACCTGTGGTAGGGATGGACCCGGTGAGTGTGTCCAGTTTTTTAGGATAGCCTTACGTGCCGTTAAGAGGACTGTGTGTATCCATGGCACAGGTGAAGGACTGGCAGTATGATGTGGCGTCTTATAGCCAGAGTGGTCCCAGTAGCCAAGTAGTAGGGTCATCGGGTCTTTGCGTAGGCTTATATCGGTTATCCTGTATATGAAGGAGATGATTTGATCCCAAAAGGATGTTATGCGTGGGCAGAGCCAGAATCTATGAAAAAAGGTGGGCTTGTCGGGGGAGCATAGTGGGCAAACCAAAGTTCCTATGTTGTTCTTGTCCTTTATGAAAGGGATGTAAGCCCTGTGTAGTAGTTTCAGTTGGGTTTCTTTCCATGCCTCGCTTGTGGTGTGGCATAGGACTGAATTGTAGACTGAGGCTATTTTTTCCTCCAGACCTTCAATGGGAAGATCTTTGGACCATTTGGATGCGACAATAGACATGGCAGATGTGGTAGTTATGCTTAACAAGGAATGATAGATGGCGGATGTGGATATCTTCTTGTCTGCCATCAGTTTGTCTATAAAAGAGGTTTGGACATTTTTTGGGTTGTTTCCATGCGACGATTGTACGTAGCTGATGCATTGGGCATGCTGGAATGCATGAGAGGACGGCAGATGGTGAACTTGTGACAGGTCCGAGAAGGGTATCAGTATACCAGTGGAGGAGTCAAACAGAGAGGCAAAATTGGATAGTCCCCGGGTCTCCCATATGCGAAAAGGCAAGTTATCCTGAGCTGCCGGGAAGTCAGGATTACCCCGAATCGGGAGATGTTGAGAGATAAAGAGGGGGAGCTTTTGATGTTTACGTGCTTCTCTCCAAGCTATGATCGTATCTCTCAGAATAGCATTGTGTCTAAGATGGGGTGGTAACGTTTTCCATTTCATATGTAGCATGGCGGTGAGAGAGTATGGGGCCACCATACTGGATTCAATGTGAAAATTTGAGTATCGGGAGGATTGGGTTATCCAGTCAATTCCTGTTCTAAGGAGATAAGATAGGTTATACAGCCTAATGTTGGGTAGGTTAGCCCCTCCTTCGCCTCTTGGGGAGTGTAGCTTTGCCAGAGCAATACGCGGTCTTTTGTTTTTCCATAGAAATGTATTAAAAGATTTGTTCAGACATTGAATGTCTTTATGTTTTAGCAACAGAGGGATAGTTTCCATGGGATATAAGAGTTTGGCAAAGCAGACCATCTTGTAGAGGTGGAATCTCCCCAAGAGGAATAGGGGGAGGTCCATCCATCTGGTTAATTCTTGACAGATTTTGTGTATTAGTGGAGGGTAATTAAGGGAGTAAAGGGAGGAGGGAGTTTTACCAATGTTAATCCTCAGGTAGGTAATATGGGATTTTGCTAGGGAGAAGGGAGCGTCCTTGATCCATGTGGGATGTTTAGTGTTGCCTAGGGGGAGGACTTCACTTTTCGGGTAGTTAATGCGGAGGCCCGAATAGGATCGGAAGGTATAAAATATTTGTTTAATGGCGTGCACGTCAGCGGCCGGATCGGCTGTAAAGATGAGAACATCGTCCACGAATAGTGCCGTTCTCAATTCCTGTCCGCCGACATGAACGCCATGTATGGGAGCCGATGAGAGGAGAAACCTGGATAACGGCTCTATAGCCAAGTTGAACAACAGGGGTGAGAGTGGGCACCGCTGCCTCGTCCCTTTGAAGAGATAGAATTCCGGACTTTGGATGCCAGAGGTCACTATTGGGGCCGTAGGGGAGGCATACATTTGACGTATCAGGTGTAAGAAGGGACCTTGAAATTTGAAAGAGTCTAGGACGTGGAGAAGCCATTCAATGCTGACATTGTCAAATGTCTAATGTGAGGATAGCTATCTGTTCCTTGGGGTGGTTGTTTGCGTGTTCTAAAATAGTCAGGACCTTTCTAATATTTAAGGTGGCTGTTCTGCCTTTTACAAAGCCGGATTGCGCAGGGTGGATGAGAGTCGGGATAATGTCCGCTAGTCTGGTGGCTATGATCTTTGAAAGGAATTTGGCGTCCAGATTTAACAATGAGATGGGTCTGTATGAGCCTGGTTCTAGTGGGTCCTTTCTTTTTTTGCTTAGTAATTTGATAATGGCTTGATTGCTGGTGGGCATGTATGTGCCCCTGGACCAGATGCCATTGAATACCGCAAGTTGTGCAGGGGAGAGGGCCTCTCTGAGGGGCTTATAAAACTCGCCAGTGAGGCCGTCCGGGCCAGGAGCTTTGTTGGGTGAGGTATTTTGAATGGCCGTGTATAGTTCTTGGTCTGTGATTGGGGAGTTCAGAAATTGCAGTTGTTGGAGGGATATGTGAGGGAGGTCAAGGGAGTCCAAGAAAATTTTGGCTGCGTCAGAGTCAATGGTGTTCGGGTCATACAGTGTGGAATAGAAGTCCAGCATAATTTGGGTGACGTCTTTGGGAGTAGATTTGATATTACCCTGTTTATCTCTGAGAGAGGTAATATGTGTGGGATGATGTGGGCCTTTGCATAGTCTGGATAGGAGTTTGCCTGATTTGTTACCATATCTATAGTATGTTGCCTCCATTGATGCTCTTTTGGTTAGTTCCAGTCTGTCTGCCCAGTGGTCAAAGAGACGTTTGGCAGCATGCCAATTTTCCCTGTTAATCTGCGTGTTGGAGGAGGCTAAAGCACGTTGTGCTATTTGGAGACGGGAACTAGCTTCCCGGTATTCAGTGAGTGTCTTTTTTTTATAGAAAGAGGAGTAGGATATTATTTTACCTCTAAGAAATGCTTTACCTGCCTCCCAGAAGAGGTTGGGGTTCGCTTGGTGGTCAGAGTTAGTGAGCGAGTAGTCTTCCCAGGCTTTAGTAATGTATGTATGGACGTCGGTGTTGTTCACGAGGAAGGAAGGAAATCTCCAAGAGCGAGCATTAGGATGGGGGATCTGGTCATTTAATGTCAGTGAGATAGGGGTGTGGTCCGAGATGGCCATCTCGTGGATATCCGTGCCCGATATGTTAGGTAACAAGTCCTCAGTGGCGAATAGGTAGTAAATTCTAGTTAATGTCATGTGGGGGGGGAGAATAAAAAGTATACTCCCTGTCAGATGGATGTTGGAGTCTCCAGACGTCTGTGAGGTGCAGGGATGTCATTGTATCTGAGAGCGGGGTGGGGGTCTTTCCCAGTGGCTTTAGTGTCATGATGAGGTTTTGGATGTAATTTGTCCACCAAGGGGTGCATAAGAGAGTTGAAATCCCCGCCCACTATGTGTGGTATGTGAGGGTGTTGGAGAAGATGGGTGGAGAGATCTGTGAAGAATTGGGAGTCCGTGTTGTTGGGTGCGAGATGTTTAAGTCTTTGTGTCTCCGTTTGAGATGCACAGTGACTATGCGACCTTGGGAGTCTGCGTTCGACGATACGACCGTGTTTACTAGGCGTTTAGGATTAGGATAAGGGTTCCTGCTTTTTTGCCCACTGCCCCTGAGCCCAGGACTAGCCCTACCCATAGTTTGTGCATGCGCTGGAAGTCTTGGGATTGGAGATGGGATTCCTGTAGTAAGGCTACATCTGTTTTTAGGCGGTGTAGGTGTCTCAAGATTTTCATTCGCTTGTGGGGGGATTTTGTAGATTTTGTGTTTTTTAGGGCGAGCAATGCAGACGCTCACCCGCGTTAATGGGGCCCGTGGTGAGGCGTGAAGGGCAGCTTGGGAGTATGTCAGCCAATTAAGTACAATGTATTCAGGGGGTTATGCAGCGAGTTGGTGGGGGGGGGGGGGGTATCAGGAAAGTGGAGAATACATAGGGATAACAATAAAGCAATCATTAACTTCACTTTTTTCCACATGGTTTCGTCACGGGAAAGTGCAGCACCCAGGGGGGAGGAAGCCGAGAAAGGGATGTATATCAGAAAGAACCCCTTATAAAGTGGAATGGAGTTTCATTGTGATGTCCCTTGTGAATAAAAGACAGGGTGCGCAGGATCTGGGTGGGAGGAAGCCATGTGGGTAAAGTGACAACTAGAGAACAGTAATTACATGACTAGAGTTCCTGTCACGCTTTAGACTGGCCAAAGCGGGAGAGGAATAACATAGTTTACGGAGCATATGAGCAAAATTGTAGTTTAGAGGAGGGCACAATAGCTTTAAGGTGTCACTGTACGACGTTTAGGTGATACAGTGGAGAGTCACAGAAATGTAGAGTGTTCGTATACTCATCTGAGCAGGCGGGAGGGTTGTGGAAAAGCTCCGACTGGTGTTCCAGAGGGGATGATTTCTTTCATGAGAGTTCCATGTGATTTGTCCCGAGTGTTTTGAGCCTTTTAGCTGAATCCTTTCTGGGACTCCTTTGGTCCATGAGGCGTGATGAGCATTGGTCTTTGGAGGTTGCTTTGGCATAGGATATGGAATCCAGGGATCTCAGGAAGTGGTCTGCTTCAGACGGGGTATGAAAGGTGAGTTGCTCGCCGTTAGGTGCTTTGACTCGGAGCGTTGCTGGAAAAGCCAAGGTGAACTTTATCTGCCTTTTGAATAGGTCTGAGCAAATGCTTTGGAATGCCTTCCTCTTCTTGACTACCTCTGCTGAATAATCAGCGAAGATTAGGATTTTCGCTCCATCGATTGTCAGCGTTTTGGTTTGCCTGAATTTCTGTAAGATGGCATGTTTGTTCTCGTAATTTAAATATTTAGCGATGATCGGGGCGGTTGGGGGCAGGAGTTCCAAGTCTGTGTGCTCTTTCCACCTGGAAGGGACCCTTTAGGCCTAGGGTTTCGGGGATTTTTACAGCGCAGAAGTCGGCGAGATCACCTGATGGAAGAGATTCAGGTGCCCCAATGAAACGGAGGTTGCTCCTTCTGGAGCGATTTTTGAGATCTTCGAGTTTCTCAATGATGAGGGCGATCTGTTTGTCCTGTGTGGTGTCTGATTCCCGAGTCTGATACACTTCTTCCTCCAGGTGTGCTATGCGTTGCTCTGCTTCTTGTAGTCTGCCCGCATGTGCTTTGAGATCCTTGTGGATCTGAGCCATCCCTTCCTGTACTGCCTTCTCCACGGATGCTGTAATCATGGAGTACAGGAGAGCTGCTACCGCTTGGGCGATGAGCTCCGTGGAACGATCGTCCTGTCCGAAGGTAGCTGAAGGAGCGGCTTCTCCTGCGTATGGCGCCGCCACCATGACAGGCTGAGTGGCCTGTTCGGAGCCCTCCGGTGGTTTGACGAACTGTGCCTGGCGAAGCGGTCCCTTGCCCAGGTATCGCTCCATACCACTGTCTAGGATGGCTCCGGGTTGCAGGGAACCGGTGTAGAGGGGTCTGTACAGGTTCTTTTTGCAGATTTTGGGCTTCTCCGAGGGAGCTGCTAGGACGCGCGACTAGTCCATGGAGCGCCGGAACCGGAAGTCCAGTAGTTCTTAATATATCATTAATATGCTACTTTAAATGTAGGCAGTGTGAGTACCTAAGGTCCACCTAGTATTAGTCTCTTGCAGTCCCTGTACAGCAGAGCTCAATCTCGCGTAGGGAAGAGCAGCATGAAGAGCCAATTAAGTGTGCTGCAGTGCAAGGAGCATGCTGATAGGAGGAGAGAGCAGAGTGGCAGTGAAATTAGTTAACCTGTCTTATGCTGTTTTCCCTGTCCAGTCACAGGCTGGATGAGGTACTCAACCTGTAAGGCTATATTCACAGAGGCAATCATGGGCGAATACTTTGCTAAATGCCATCTCTTTTGTATGACCACATGCAAATTGGCAGATTAGCTGCAGCCTGTTTGGGTGCAGCTAAAACCCAGTGGAAATGCTAACCCTAAACACACACTGGCTGTGTCCAGGATTGGTCGGAAATTCTATTTGCATGTAACAGCCCAAATGAGTAGTTACATGAGAAAAGCAGTGGCATCAGCAATTGATCTGTACAGAGTACAATCTGACAGCCACTGGCAGCAGGTGACATTTAGTATTGCCTGAAAGAAAATCAGATCTACTGCCCTGCCAGACAGGGCTGTATTGCATGACAGAACTGTATAAATGTCAGGACTTGATGAACAGAAATACAAATACAGAAAATACAAATCTTTTGGCAGGTAAAACAAGTACCATATACCGTATCATCCCCCATATATGTATTTCATTTGTGTATTTAGCAATTTTCCTAGAGTTTAGCTTTAATTCACTTACTTTTGAAATAAATATTATGGCACAAATATATATTTTGAGAAATGCTTGGTCCCTAAACGTAGTGGTTTGTTGTAGGTAAAGTTTTCTTTATTGTTTGAACACACAATATACAGTCAATGCACCACACATTAGCTTTTTAATTATCACCTGTTCAAACAAATGACTTGTCATGGAAAATTCCAGCAATAAAATGCACAAGAGGATTAGCTATTTTAAAATAATTTTAGTTGAACAATTCTAATGATCTGTTTTGATGCCAACATTTTGATTGTTTTCATAGAAGGAAATGCTGTTCCTTTCAGATTACATCCTGCTTTGTAACAGTATTTTATATCCTTCTGTTGTAATAAAAATGCTGCAATAATAATGGAAATATGCAACAAAAGCTCCAATTCATCAACTGTATCAATAGAAATTCTGCATAAAATAATACAATTCTAAATTATAGCGAGAATGGTCTTGAATGTGAATTTTCTCTAGGCAATGAGCAGTGCATCTTGCAGTTCAGAGTGGGAAAATGTTCTATTTGTTCCACTGATTACAGTATGAACAATAAAAGTACACATTACATATAACTGAGGATAGAAACAAAAGAGATATTACATTTGAATCTGTTGTTATTATTAGTGACATTTATATAAAAGTGACTATTTTGCAGTGCTGTACATATTTACTGTATATATTTGCTTTAGTCCCTGTCCTCGAAGAGCTTAAATTCTAAAATCTCTATCTTACATGCATACATATATCACACATCATATTATAGCCAATGTAGACAGGAGCCAATAAATTACCAGCATGTTTTTAGAGCATATGAGGAAACTGGAGAACCCAGAGGAAACCCATGCAAGCACAAAAAGAACAAGCTCACTCCTTGCAAGCTTTAAGGAGATCAGTGCTGCGAGGCAGACATGCTAACCACTAAACCACTGTGCTGCCTTATTATCTATTATTAAATTGCTTAATTTTAGAATAAAATAACAACTTCTGTTTGGATCTCTTTGATTTAGGAACTCGGAATGTTCAGGAATGAATAAAAAACTGATCTCTTGTTGTATGCACAATGACCACAACATTCAAACCAACCTAGGGTACATGTACAAGGAAGACAACACAGATGCTGTATCATTTTTATACCATATGTGTTATTCTTAGCAACTCACTAAGGCCCCTTTCACACTGGGGCGTTATTACAGCAGTAAAGGGCTAAAATTACCGCTGCAATAACGCTCTAAATATTATTTTTATGCATCTCTATGGATGCTTTCAGACTGAGGCGTTGCGCTAGCGCAGAGCTTAAGAAAATCATGCAAGCATGATTTTTCAGGAATGTGGGGAGCGGTGTATTTACCGCTCCTCCACCGCTCCTGCCATTAAATTGAATGGGCAGCGCTCCCGTAGCGGCTGTACACCGCTCCGGGAGCGCCGAGCGCCAGCACTTTTAACCCCTGTTTAACCCGTTGTGGGGGGGTTAAAAGTGCCCCGCACCCGCCTGCATAGCGGCGCCGTAGCGCCTCTATAACAGCGCTAAATCCCCGCTGAGACTAGCGGGGATTTACCGCTACCGCCCGCCAGCCCCAGTGTGAAAGGGGCCTAAGGGTAAGTGAGTAAAATAAATGTAAATACAATGCATACTACTGTTTAACTAAGCACACCGCTTAGTGTGAGATTATTGTAAGTTAAAGGATATGTTCACCTTTCATTACATGATATATTCCCCGTGTCTGCTGCCACAATTCAAAAAAAGATGCGGCTGTGCAGGGCTCCGCCCACCCGACAGTCTCACTCATTCACAGTACTCTGTGATTGGAAAACTACAAAGTCCAGCAGCCTTTGCGGCTGTCGGCTTAGAGTTTTTAATGAACTACCACTAGTCCATTGGGTCTTCCTGTCAGAATGTATTGACTTTCTCGTACGAGGTATGAGCAAGCTGATACAATGATAGATCTGCAGGAGACCTGCATGGCATCAGCAATCTGCTGATCGCTGGTGCAGTGCTTTACGGGCTCCCAAAACAAAAAAATAATAAATGCACATTATTTTACATGCAAAATGTGCATTTATTATTTTTATCAAAAGGTGAACTTCACCTTTAAAGTGGAAATTAAAAGAATAATCTTATGGTACTTCTTCTTGAACCCACAGTAGTGTATGTTTGCCCTAATGTTGTAAAGTGCTGTGCAAACTGTTGGCACTATATAAATCCTGTATAGTAATAATAATAATGTGCTTCTCTCTGTCATGAGACAGACAGTGCTCAGGCCTTGTTATTACCTTCTAGCCCCAAGCACAATCGCATAGAAGGAGTTTAAATGTTCCCCCATATCCAGAAGCACTAAATATTGTCTCCAGATGTGAAATAAAAAGGAGCAATGGGTCCATGCAGGCAAGATAGGTATTAGTAGGTCAGTAGGGCTCTTTGCCCTAAATGGTGTCAGTGTCTTTGTAAGCCCTTAGGATATATTTTTATAAAAGTATACTGTACATACAGTTTTCAAGCCCCTTCCCAATACTGTATGCACTCCGGCACTCACTCCAGTCCTAAGTAAGTAAATTTCACAGTCAAATTCCCTGCCTACAAGCCAACCTCTGGGTTAATGACAATCATAACATTTAATTACAGATCATTTGATGTAACTTTTGTAAATTTCAGTAACAATGCACTATTGCAGCATTTATTGTGATTTCTTTATGACAAGAAGTGCAACTAAGGTTGTTCAAGCATTCATCCAGATGCAGAACGTTTAATGCATTTGATGTGAATGAATGTGACAGCTTCCAACTATCAATGATTGCAAAGGAAACAGTGGCTGCTTGCACCCGCTTTGTCTGTATCAAACGCTGATGTCACCTAACTCACTCACTTGACTTGAAATCCCCGGCAAAATAATTAACCACTTCCCGACCGTGCAACAACTATAAGTGGCGACAGTGTGGCCCTGTTCCATGAATCAGCGCTTATAGTCGTCACTCGGGGGCACGGAGCTAGGGGGCAAGCACGCACCAACGCTGCAGCTTGCTCATGCCCGCTGCATGCTCCTTGAGCGGGGCCCCGGGTGCAGCACGTTGGTGACCCACGATCTCCTGTGACAGAGCCAGAACGGGGAACAGCTGAAGTAAACACGGCAGTTCCCCATTCTGACAGGCAGCATGTCAGAGATCTACTGATCCCTGTACTTGGGATCAGTTAGATCTCTGGTGCCCCTGGCCAGTTAGAACACACAGGGAACACAGTTAACCCCTTCACTGCCCCCTGCAGGTTAACCCCTTCCCTGCCAATGACATTTATACAGTAACCAGTGGATATTTAAATTTCTGATGGCTGTATAAATGTCATTGGTCCCAAAAAAGTGTCAGAAATGTCCGACACATGGTGCACATGTGCAGAGGCTCCAAGATGGACGCTTGGGCTTGGAGCTCCGCACTTCCTTTCCCAAACAGCGCCCACAGTGCCCCATTAAACACCCCAGGACCCACACTCTTCAGGAATCGGGACCCCTCCAATCCACGGGAACATCCCCATATGTCCAGAGGCAAGGCCAGGAGGGACCTCGGGCCGCAATTCGAATCAGCAGGACCGCTCTGGTGTAACAAGATGGCCACCGTGGCCCAGCTACAATCACCAGGCAAGGAGGGTCAGCTAGAAGGCAGGCAGTGGTCGCCCCTGCTACCCTCATACACACCCCGGCCAACCAGGGCTGCAATAAACAGCTCCTGACCCCATCCCAAGCCTCCACTGGGTCCTTGATAAGCCGCTCATTTGGGGATAAGGCCTTTTCACCAGCAGGGCCCGCACTAGGCCCCCACCATGAAGTATCCTCCCCAGCTATCCCTATGCAGGACTCTCTCTTTCAGGCAGGAGATCTTTTTCTCAAATTCTCAGAACTACTGGAGAGAGGATTAGCCAACACAGCTGCAAAAATGACTGGGGATATTAAGGCCGACTTTCAAAACCTGGGTGCCAGGATGAACGCCATTGAAAACAAATTGGATAAAACCGTGGCCATCACTAACCAAAATTCTAACCATATTCAAACCCTTCAGGATCAGCTTGACATAGCCCTCTCTAGGATCGACAATCTAGAAAATATACTTTCATGATCAAAGGAATACCAGAGTCAGTCACAGACACATGATCAAATCCTTGATCCCTAATATTCCACAGCATCGCTTGGAACTGGACAGAGCCCACAGAGCCCTAGGACCTCCCAGGAAGTACGGTTCCCCCAGGGACATCATTGCAAAACCCCACTATTATGCTGTCAAGGAGGAGGTCATGAGAGAATCAAGAGCATCAAAACAAGTGACATATTAAGGTCTACTGATATTCATCTTCGCAGACTTATCCCCTTCCACTATATAGCAAAGAAGGGCTGGGAAACCTATACTCTCTGTCCTCACCCAAAATGACATCAAATACTGGTGATCTTTTCCCTTTCTAGTCAAACTCAATTTCAGGAGCAAGCAATACTCCTTCTCAAGCCTCCAGGAGGGTGAAAAATTATTCTAGCCCTGAAGCTCATCATCCAGGAAGTGGACATGGATAGTGTTGAGCGAACCCGGACTGTAACGTTCGGGTCCGTACCGAACTTTTGGGTGTCCGTGGCACGGACCCGGACATTTCAAAAATCGTTCGGGTTCGGTCCGGGGTTCTGCTATTTTACTCCACGTGTTGAGAAGCTGCAGGGCAAGTGTCTCCTCATCCGGTCAGCGTAACACCTTCGCCACCAACATCAGCACATCCAGGGGGAAACGACAGCAGGCTGTTTTAAAACTGATATGTTTGGGGGATAAACCCCACACTGCGCAGGAGCTGTGGACGGGCATTGAACAACAGACCAATGAGTGGTTGTTGCCACTGAGCCTCAAGCCCGGCCTGGTGGTGTGCGACAATGGCCAAAATCTCGTAGCGGCTCTGGGCCGAGCCCGTTTGACGCACATCCCTTGCCTGGCGCATGTGCTGAATTTGGTGGTACAGAATTTTCTAAAAAACTACCCGGATATGTCAGAGCTGCTGCATAAAGTGCGGTCCGTCTGTGCACACTTTTGGCGTTCTCACCCTGCTGCTGCTCGCCTGTCTGCGCTGCAGCGGAACTTCGGCCTTCCCGCTCACCGCCTCATATGCGACGTGCCCACAAGGTGGAACTCCACCTTGCACATGCTGGAGAGACTGTGTGAGCAGCAGCAGGCAATAGTGGAGTTTCAGCTGCAGCATGCACGGGTCA
>BLSH010029165.1:1061507-1073327 GCA_018402905.1 Glandirana rugosa
CAATATCAATCTAGCTCTGGGGCCCAAATACGGGTTCTGTACATACTGAACAGATAACAATATATCTCGAGACTTGGTTTTAACGTGGCAATACTAACTATTCTTACTATTATCTTGAACCATCCAGTTAACGTCAGGCATGTTGAAGTCACCCATAATCAAAACCTCTCCCTTCATTGCCATTTGAGTTATCTCATAAATCAACAAGTTATCATAATCTTCACTCTGTCCTGTGGGTCTGTATACTATTCCAATTCTAAGGGAAAATCCCTCCCTGGTTGGAAGGCAGACCCAGAGGGTTTCAAGTATTTCATTTGTCTTTTGAATTAATGTTAGTTTTATATTTCAATAGTTTTTATTGAGTTTTCAGTACAGGAGTAAACATAATAAAGGTACAAACAAATACCAAGTTCTATTATCATTCTTATCAATCATAACGGTGCAATTTTGGTTCAGAGCTCTATATAACAATAGACAAGTCATACATGTCTTGGGCATAAACCCGGGGTCTCGATCTAACTATAACTATCACGGAGGATAACATAGGCCTCCCCAAACCGGACATCCCCTAAAGGCTGAGGAGGGGTCCCGGCAGGGAAGGTATCCCATCCCCTTATCTTTCAAGAGTATCTTTGCTTCAAGACTGTTCAACCAGGGGGCTAAATTGACCATGAATAACAATGTAATAACATTAACGAGTAACCCGCTATAGGATCTTTATTGAAGATGTTATGATAAAGGTAGTCCATGTGGGCACCATTTCAGGAGTAGGATCTAGGGGCGAGAATATGACCATAAGCGCCTAGGCCCATAGTAGCAAACTAAACTCGGGGCTGCCCCAAACGGGAGCAGACTGCGGCCCCAACCTGCCACTCCATGCCCCTCCTAGCCCCCAGGGCCTCCCCCAGTAACCAGCAGTAAGCGGAGGTCACCCAAACTTGGAGCTGGGCTTCCAACAAAGGTCAAGTGCTAACCTTTAAAAACTACTAAATTCAGGTAAGCATACGATTGAGGAACCAAAATACAAAAGGAGAATAGAGAAAGGAAGTAGAGGATGAGAAAGGGAAAGGATGGAGAAAGGAGAGAGTAGGGAGTTGTGCAGGTGCCACCATGAATCCATCTTATTTGTGCATATTGGACCCGGTCATCTTGAAATCCAATAGGCTTTCCACCTTCCAGTAGAGGTGTAGTGTTAACTAGTATCGGACAAATGAACCCCGGTGTAGCGTGCCCAGGGTTCCCAAATTTTGTCAAATTTTTCGGAGGTGTTTAGGATTTTGTGGGAAATCTTTTCTTGTGTCATGATCCAAGAAATTTTCCGCTTGGTCTGATAGAATGAGGCCGAGGGGGTTTTCCATGCCTGTGCTATTGTTATTTTTGCCCCTATAAGGATGAAGAGGATAAGAAGTTGGGTGGCTTTAGAACAATTAGGAACTGGTTGGTTCAGAAGGGCTAATGTCGGTTCTTGTGCGACCGCGATTCCCGTGACTTTGCGGATCATATCAAAGATTCTGTTCCAGTAGGATCGGAACCTAGGGCAGGTCCAGAAGATATGGTAAATGGTCCCCAACTTTTTGCATCCTCTAAAACAAAGGGGGGATGCTTGGGGATAGAACTTAGCTAAACGAGTGGGAATCAAGTACCATCTAGTCATAATTTTTATGTTAGCCTCCCTGAGTGCTGTGTTATGGACCCCTTTACTGGATCTTTCTAGATTTGAGTGCCAGGTCTCCGCATCCCATTCGATATCAAGGTCTCTCTCCCAACTCAGCATAAAAGAAGCCTTCTCTATAGGCTCTGACAGCAAACCATATATAAGCAAATTCCAGCTCTCACGTCCCTGGCTGAGGAGCACCACTGTTCATAGGGGGGTGACTGAGAGGGGATTTGATGAGGCTGCCATAATAGAGTTTAGGAAATGAGAAATCTGGTAGAAATGGAATCGCTTTTCAGGAGGCATCTCAAGCTCCCTCAAGCAGTGTTGAAAAGTAATAGGGCCATTTGCATTAAAGAAATGCCCGATACGGTATAGCCCTTTCTGAGTCCACCATTTAAAGGCTTCTATATTCATACCTGGGTGGAATAGTGGGTTGTGAAAGAGGTGCGATAAAGGGAGCCAAGGAGATATTAATTTATCAGATTTACGCATTGAGTCACACAAAGAAAAGGAGTGGGATAATGTCGGGGACATGACTGGTGGTCTGGATTTAGAGGGTTTCCATATCAGGTAATCTATGATGTTTTTGGGGATGAATTTTCTTTCCATGTTTATCCAATCTGGTTTCGTCCCAGAGATATAAATAGTGGAGATTTGCGTAAGTTGGGCTGCTTGATAATAGAGCCAGAGGTTGGGAAGCCCCAGCCCTCCTCTGGATTTAGGTCGGAAGAGGATTTTTTTGGAAAGACGATGGCCGGACTTTCCCCAGATGAAACGGATGACTTCATTCTGTAGTTTGTCCAGTTAGCTTTTAAGGATGGGGATGGGTAGGGAACTGAACAAATACAAAATGCATGGCAGGAGCGTCATCTTTATAGCATTGATTCGGCCCAGCCAGGACATTTTGCATTGGGCCCATTGGGAGAGATCAGACCTGAGTTTCCTAAACAGGGAGGGATAGTTATGTTTATATAATAAATTGTAAGAAGAAGATAATTGAATGCCCAGATAGGGGATGGAGTTGGTCTTCCAACTAAAAGGAAAATGATCCCTTAGAAGGTCGACCACCTTCTGTGTGGTGGAAATGTTTAAAGCCATTGTTTTAGAGATGTTAACCTGAAGACCAGAAACCTTCCCAAAATCAGTGAGGAGGTTAAATATGTTGGGGGTGGATTCTAAAGGAGTAGTTACGAAAAGAAGGACATCATCCGCAAATAACGCACATTTGTGGGTCAATGAGCCACAGCTCACTCCACCTATATTTGGGTTGGATTGAATTCCTATAGCCAGGATTTCAATTACGAGGGCAAATAACAGTGGGAATAATGGGCATTCCTGTCTGGTGCCTCTAGATATTGGAAAGGACTCAGAATAGTGTCCACATAACTTAATTTTAGCCGTCGGGAGGGAGTATAGTGACTTCAAAGTGTTCAAAAATTTGTTTCCAGCTCCCCATTTTGTGAGGACCGCAAAGAGAAAAGGCCAAGAGACTGTATTGAAGGCCTTTTGCAAATCAAGGGAGAGTAGGAAGCCTTCCTGGGGGGTTCTGCCATCCCAACCCGATTTCATGAGGGAGATAACGTCGACCGCCCTCCTGACCTGGTCCGGACCTTGTCTCCCGGGGATGAAGCCAACTTGGTCTCTGTGTATATAAGAACCTATGAAATTAGACATCCTATTTGAAAGTATTTTGGTCATAATCTTTAAATCTATATTAATTAAAGAGATAGGTCTGTAGTTACCGACCTCGCTTGGATCCTTTTCAGGTTTTGGGATGACCGAGATAAAGGCTAGGTTTGCGTTAGCTTCGATAGGTTTCCCAGTTTGCAGAGAGTTGTAAAACCGGACCAGGTAAGGAGAGAGGGCATCCTGGAAAGTTTTAAAATACGGAGAGGAGAATCCATCTGGGGCCGAACCATTTCTCAGATTTTTAATTACCTCTTTGACCTCAGACTCCGTGAACGGGGACTCTAGGGCTTCAGATAGGGTAGGAAGTGATATCTTGTGGAGGAAATCCTCCATAGCGTTAGAAGGAGCTAGATCATTTTGGGAGTAGAGCTGCTTATAAAATTCATTAAAAGTTTCCATAATTTTTTGAGGGTTTTGGGATAAATGTCCGGCAAGTGTTTTAATTTTAGGCATAGAGAGTGAACGAGTTTTGGGGGACAATTTATGGGCAAGGGAGGTCCCAATTTGATTGTGAGATAAATAATTTTGACCTAAAGCCCACGCTGTCTTTTTCTCCGAGTTTGAAGTGAGCGCTAAGTTTAAGGCTAGTCTGACGGATTCTAGTGACATTAAAGATATAGCAGTGGGATTTCATTTATGTCGTTTGCTGGCTAGACTAAAGTCCTTCTCTAGGTTTGAGATATTTACTTGGCGTTCCCGTTTTAACCACTTTAAGACCGAGCCTCTTTTTGGAGTTTGGAGGTTATCAGCTAAAAACAGGTTTTTTTGCTATAAAATTACTTAGAACCCCCAAACATTATGTATTTTTTTTTTCTAAGACCCTAGAGAATAAAATGGCGGCCATTGCAAAACTTTATGTCACACCGTATTTGCGCAGCGGTCTTAAAAGCGCGATTTTTTTAAAAAAAAATTCAGTTTTTTGAGTTAAAAAATAAGACAACAGTAAAGTTAGGTCAATTTTTTTTCATATTGTGAAAGATAATGTTACGCCGAGTAAAATGATACCCAACATGTCATGCTTCAAAATTGCGTCCGCACGCGGAATGACGACAAACTTTGCAACATAAAAATCTCCATTGGCGACGTTTAAAAAATTCTACAGGTTAGCATTTTTGCGTTACAGAGGAGGTCTAGGGCTAGAATTATTGCTCTCGCTCTAACGATCGCGGCGATACCTCACATGTGTGGTTTGCACACCGTTTTCATATGTGGGCGGGACTTACGTATGCGTTCGCTTCTGCGCGCGAGCTCGCAAGGACGGTGCGCTTTTTTTTTTTTTTAATTATGTATTTTACTTTTTAATTTTTATTTTTACAACTTTTAAAAAAAAAAAAATTTTTGATCACTTTTTTTCCTATTACAAGAAATGTAAACATTCCTTGTAATAGAAAAAAGCATGCCAGGACCTCCAAAATATGAGATCTGGGGTCAAAAAGACCTCAGATCTCATTTTTGGACTAAAATGCAAAAAAAAAAAATGTCCCCTTTAAGAGCATTGGGCGGAAGCTACTTGTGACGTAGCTTCCGCCCAGCCTTGTTATAAAGCCGGGTGAGCGGCTTCAGCCGCTCACTCGGCACACGGACACTGCAGGGATAGGACCCGATCATCTCCGCCGCTGCCGGCGGGTCCGGTAAGCGGCGGAGATGACCGGAAAGCGGCGGGAGGGGGGGGGCACCTCTCCCGCCGCTGATAAAAGTGATCTCGCGGCGAATCCGCCGCTAAGATCACTTTTATCTTGCAGGGAATCGCCTGCAGAAAAAAATGATACCGGGGTTATGGTAGCTATCTGCTACCATAACAACGGTATCCCACTTCAAAGTGGCCGCCGTCAAACGACGTACGGCGGTCCGGAAGTGGTTAAATGGGAGGATAGTTGGATTATCTTCCCTCTCAAGACAGCTTTGTGGGCTCCCCATAAAACGTCTGGGGTGATCCCCTCTTTATCATTTAGGGTAAAATAGTTATGTATCTCTTTTTCTAGAAGCATACAGTGAACTGGGTTGGAGAGAATAGATTTGTTTAATCTCCATGGCTGAGGGCCAGAGGGGGGGTGGAACCTTCTAGTAACATTAGGACTGAAGAGTGTCTGACGAAGAAACATCACAGATAGATGCCTTTTTAATGAGATGGATGGAGGATGTGGGAACAAATATATGATCTATTCTGGCATATGTCCCATGTGGTGCCGAGAAGTGGGTATAGTCTCTGTCACTCGGGTTCAATTCCCGCCAAGTGTCAATGAGGCCTAGGGAATACAATAGCCTAGCAATACGTAGGCTTTGTTTTGGGGGTTTCCTAAGCTGGGGGGTACCCCTAGTGGTTTTATCTTTAATGTGATCGAACGCTATATTGGAATCGCCCCCCATTATAATTCTCCCCTCCAGATGTGGGGCCAAGTGGTTCAGCATGGATGCGAAAAAGGGTGCTTGTTTGTGGTTAGGGGCATAATAAGAGATAAATGTGTGGGTTGTTCCATTAATGAGCCCTTTAACTAGAACATATCTCCCCTCCTTATCCCTAATTGTTAGGATATGAGTAAATGTGATCTTTTTAGAGAAGAGTATTGCTACTCCTTTTTTCTTTGTTTCCGCATTGGCTAGAAAAAATGTGGGGTATTTGTGGTGGATAAAAGACGGGTTATAGGTGGATGGGAAGTGCGTTTCCTGTATAAGGAGAATGTCGTAACCCCATACGGTTATAAAAGTCAAAGGCCTTTCGTCTTTTACTCAGGGAATTCAGCCCTTGAACATTATGTGAGGCAATCTTATAGATTGCCTTGAGGTGGGTATCATCAGCCATGAAATAAGAGCGTGAACTCCGCTTTTGTAATTGTGTGACTTACCCCCACGTTGAGGAGAGAGACCCTGAGGCCAGACGAAACCTCTGTGACATTGTGGAGACTGGGATGTTCGAGGTCCGGATTCCATGAGGACACCTGCATGAGAGAAAAGGTTAGCTGGGTAGACAAAATAGAGGCTAGAGAGGAAAAAAGAGATAGGACATACAAGAAAAAAGAAGGGGGCGTCGGGTTGAAAAAGACCCGAGGTCCCCTGGAGGGGGCGGGAACAATCCCGCCCTTACCCGGGACTCTAACCTGGTTAGAGCCCTGATAGAAGGCAGCTCAGATACAAGCGCCTGGACTGAGCATCCGGGGGCAATGGTTGCTCCCAGATCCTGCAGTAGGAGTGCCACAATGTCTCCCCTCGGCCAGAGAGACCCCCATAGCTAAGTATAGAAAGCAGGGGGAGTCCTCCAGTTGTGGTAAGAGGTGTGTTTGGAAACCATCTCAGAAAGTGTTACAACTCAAGTATACAATAATCTACCATAACTGTAAATTGTATAAAACTGTTAAACCAGAGAGCCCATATCTTGTGGGCGATATATCAGTACATGACCAAAGGGCAATGTGGTCAAAGGACGTTTTTACTCCACAATCATCCACAGGTGGGTATAAGTTCCATCTCCCCTGGGGTACGATCAAAGTGTGTCAGGAAAGGTGTTTAGCAGACCATTGCATATAGGTCCTTCGATCAAGAGTCATATGGAAATTTGGACATCTTTCGGGAAAGCAGTTTGTCCTCCAAAGGAGACTTGAGTGATCCCAAGAGAGGCAGGGGGGATACAGTCCCATTAGAAAATTATGACTTTCTCTCTACTAGGAGGGAGGAGGCAAAAAGACCGCAAGGAACCCTGTTGCTTTAAGTGAAATTGTCCGAGAAAGCTAGGGTAAATTGAGAATAGAGATTTCAGTTAAAGTCTGTATCGGCATCAGGGGGGGACATAATCTCGGATCCTCTTTGGTTTTTGTTTTTGCCAGATGGGGTTCAGGGGGCTCCCTGGTGGTGGTTGCTTGGATGAGCTGTGACGTTGGTCAGATGGGGGTGGGGGCAGTTCCTGAGAGATTAGGCCCAAGTGAAGCAAAAGTTTCTCTCCTTCCGCCAGATTAGAGAAGTGGAAAGTTTTATTTTTGTATTGGAAAGATAGGCGAAATGGGAAGGCCCACCAATATTTTACATTCTTTTGGGTAAGGACCGTCAGTAGGGGTTTGAGAGCTCGCCTACGCTGGATGGTGGTTGGCGATATGTCCGCAAATATTTGTACAGGGTGTCCCTGAATATTGATGGCATCGGCTTTACGGGATTTTCTCATGATCTCTTCCTTCACCCCATAGTGATGCGTTTTCACAATGATGTCCCTTGGGAGACCATCTTGGCGAGGTGGTTGTAGAGCTCTATGAGCCCTGTCGAGTTCAAGCTGTTGAGTTGTGGCGTCTGGTATAAGGTGCTTGATAAGTGTAGTGACTGCTCCGTTAACGTCCGTGATCGATTCTGGGAGTCCTCGGATGCGAAAGTTTACCCTCCGGCTCCTGTTCTCAAGGTCATCAATTTTCGTGAGGGCAGAATCCAATTGGTCTTGTAGGGTTTGGATACAGATAGTGTTCTGATTAGTATGGGCTATCGTGTTATCCACAATCTGTTCTATGTTGTCCATTCGCACCCCTAGGCTCTGTAGGTCTGCCTTGATAGAGGAGGTTATCTGTGCCGCTGTTTGTGCCAAGCTAGAGGCTAACATTTCAGAAAATTTGTGGAGTAGTAAATTCAGCTCTGGAGGGCCTTGTTGTGGTACAGGCAAAGTTTGTGGACGAATTAATGGACCATTTGGGGTGCAAAGGGATGTAGGGCTTCCCAAGGGAGAGTTCGGCAGTGGGGAATTTAGCATTTCCTCCATGGTTCTCCCCAAAAGTGATTCGGTGGAGGCTGATTTGATGTTGTGATCAGGGGAGGACCGGTACAAAGATCCGAGGGCTGTTGGGATGTAGGAGGGTCAGCAATGGAGTCCTCAAAAGTTGTCATGTCGCCTTGGGCTGGGGGAGATGCCATTGTAATGGGCTCCAGTGGTTTGTCCTCAAAAAGGAGCTGGCGATGAACCTCTTTTTTATTGTGAGGCTCAGGCATGAATGAGGGCACTAGCAGAATCAGGCAGGCTAGTTGTAGGGCACCCCTTGTGGCTGATATATAGATGGGCTTGTCAATATAGTCAATTGTCTTTCCAAAGCACTGGTGTGAAGGGCTATAATCTTTTAGAGTCAGGAACTCTCCTGAGAGTAAAAGTGCGTCTCACAGGACCCCCCAGGGGATTGCAGAGAAGAGAGTCTCCCCCAAGATATCAAATGCGGATCATGCCTGACTGTATAGGCCCGAACCGCGGCCTCTAGTATGCAGCCGATGCCGATCGGTGGCTTCTCTGTGTTAGGGGCTTAGATGTGCCCACACTGGGGAGGGATAGCAGATCCCTAGAGGGCTTGCCTCAGGTGTGATACGCCTCACCTGGCGGCTCCGGGTTCTGATGATGGATCAGCGGGCTGGCCGGTGATGGGTAGGCCGCAGCCGCGGCCTTGAGTAGTCCGTCGGGTCGGGGAACCGCACCGGTTTGTGCACGGTCCAAACCCGTCACTTCCCTGGGTGCACCTGCTGCTCTCTTGTGCTCTGGGGGGGTCATGGTGTGGAGGATCTGACCGATGCTCCTCTGTTAGGGATCTAAAAGGCCGAGGGGAGACGGAGCTCCGGAATTAGGCTTCCATTCTGGACGCCCCGTGCATGCGCACTCTAATGTTAGTTTTATGTCATTTTTTACATATATGGCAACTCCACCTCCCCTCTTCCCTACTCTGTCATTCCTGTATAGTGTGTACCCTGGTACACCCTGGAACAGACTGCATTTATGGGCACTGAACAGGATGAACTAATGGGCACTGAACAGGCTGCATTGATGGGCACTGAACAGACTGAGCTGATGGGCACTGCACAGGCTGCATTAATGGGCTCT
The DNA here is from genome assembly GCA_018402905.1 of Glandirana rugosa. NCBI lineage: Eukaryota > Metazoa > Chordata > Amphibia > Anura > Ranidae > Glandirana > Glandirana rugosa. The sequence continues at coordinate 1,070,681 of BLSH010029165.1, forward strand.
GATCAGGCTGAGCCTCTGGGCACTGAACAGGCTGAGCTGTTGGGCACTGAAATGGTTGAGCTGCTCTGCACTAAACAGGCTGCATTGTTGGACGCTGAACTGCTGGGCACTGAACAGGCTGTATTTATGGTCAATGAACAGGATGCATTTATGGGCACTGAACAGGCTGAGCTGTTGGGCACTGAACAGGCTTAGCTGCTGGGCACTAAACAGGCTGCATTGATGGGCACTGAACAGTCTGCATTGATGGGCGATGAACAGTCTGCATTGATGGGCACTGAACAAACTGAGCTGCTGGGCACTGAACAGGCTGCATTGATGGGCACTGCACAGGCTGCATTGATGGGCACTGCACAGGCTGGATTGATGGGCACTGAACAGGCTGAGCTGATTTGCACTGAACAGGCTGCATTGATGGGCACTGAACATGCTGAGTTGCTGGGCACTGAACAGGCTGAGCTGCTGGGCACTGAACAGGCTGAGCTGCTGGGCACTGAACAGGCTGCATGCATGGGCACTGAACAGGCTGCATTGATGGGCACTGAAAAGCCTGAGCTAATGGGCACTGAGCAGGCTGCATTTATTGGTCAATGAACAGGCTGCATTGATGGGCACTGAAGAGGTTGAGCTGCTGGGCACTGAACAGGCTGAGCTGCTTGGCACTAATAAGATTGCATTGATCAGCACTGAACAGGCTGCATTGATGGGCACTGGAAAGGCTGATATGATGGCCACTGAACTGGCTGCATTTATGGGCATTTATGGGCAATGAACAGGCTGATTTATGGGCACTGAACAGGCTAAGCTGCTGGGCACTGAACAGGCTGAGCTGCCGGGGACTAAACAGGCTGCATTGATGGGCACTGAAGAGGCTGCATTGGTGGGCACTGAAGAGGCTGCATTGGTGGGCACTGATCAGACTGATCTGATGTGCACTGAACAGTCCGCATTGATGGGCAATGAACAGACTGCATTTATGGGCACAGAACAGGCTGCATTGTTTGGCACTGAACATGCTGCATTGATGGGCACTGGACAGGCTGAGCTGATGGGCACTGAACAGGCTGCATTGATGGGCACTGAACAGGTTGAGCTGATGGGCAATGAACAGACTGCATTGATGGACACTGAACAGGCTGCATTGATGAACACTGAACAGGCTGATTTGTTAGGCTCGGAACAGGCTGCATTGATAGTCTTTGAATAGTCTGCATTGGAGGGTACTGAATAGGCTGAGTTGCTGGGCACTGAACAGGCTGCATTGATGGGCACTGATCTGGCTGAGCTGATGGGCACTGAATAGGCTGCATTTACTGTCACTGAACAAGCTGCATTTATGGGCACTGAGCACGTTGAGCTGATGGGCACTGAACAGGCTGCATTGATGGGCACCGAACAAGCTGAGCTGATGGACATTGAACAGACTGCATTGGTGGGCACTGAACAGTCTGCATTGATGGGCACTGATCAGGCTGAGCTGATGGACACTGAACAGGCTGCATTGATAGCCACTAAAAAGGCTGAGCTAATGGGCACTGAACAGACTGCATGTATGGTCATTGAACAGGCTGCATTGATGGGCACTGAACAGGCTGCAATGATGGGCACTGGTGAGGCTGCACTGATGGACACTGGTGAGACTGCACTGATGGGCATTGATGAGGCTGAGCTGATTGGCACTGGTGATGCTGCACTGATGGGCACTGGTGAGGCTGCATTGATGGGCACTGATAAGGGTGAGCCGATGGGCACTGATGAGGCTCAGCTGATGGGCACTGATGAGGCTGAATTGATGGGCACTGGTGACTCTGCATTGATGGGCACTGGTGAGGCTGCATTGATGGACACAGGTGAGGCTGCATTGATGTGCACTGCTCAGGCTGCATTGATGGGCACTAATCAGGCTGCATTGATGGGCACTGGTGAGGCTCCATTGATGAACACTGGTGAGGCTGCACTGATGGGCACTAATGAGGCTGAGCTGATGGGCACTGATTAGGCTGAACTGATGGGCACTGATGAGGCTGCATTGATGGGCACTGATGAGGCTGCATTGATGGACACTGGTGAGGCTGCATTGATGGACACTGGTGAGCCTGCATTGATGGACACTGATCAGGCTGCATTGAAGGGCACTGATGAGGCTGTGCTGATGGGCACTGATGAGGCTGTGCTAATGAATACTGGTGAGTATAATACACTCTTGAAATGCGCTTTAACCACTTCCGGACCGCCGTACGTCGTTTGACGGCGGCCACTTTGAAGTGGGATACCGTTGTTATGGTAGCAGATAGCTACCATAACCCCGGTATCATTTTTTTCTGCAGGCGATTCCCTGCAAGATAAAAGTGATCTTAGCGGCGGATTCGCCGCGAGATCACTTTTATCAGCGGCGGGAGAGGTGCCCCCCCCCCTCCCGCCGCTTTCCGGTCATCTCCGCCGCTTACCGGACCCGCCGGCAGCGGCGGAGATGATCGGGTCCTCTCAGTCTGGTGTCCGTGTGCCGAGTGAGCGGCTGAAGCCGCTCACCCGGCTCCATAACAAGGCTGGGCGGAAGCGACGTCACAAGTCGCTTCCGCCCAATGCTCTTAAAGGGGACATTTTTTTTTTCCCCCTGCCACTTTTTTCAAAATTTTTTTTTTTTTTT
>BLSH010029165.1:1093691-1104067 GCA_018402905.1 Glandirana rugosa
GGAAAGACTTTTCGTGGAGACGGTTTTGGTAACGATTTCTCGATAAAGTCCAAAAGTCGGTGCACCCGGAAGGATTTCGGTATGATTGACTGGTCCCGTGGGGCAAATACCACAATAGGCATCACTTGCGCAATTCTGTCTTGCATTTGTGCCACATGTTCAATCACACTTCTATGAGGGGAACTCTCACTCTCCCATGTTTCCCTGGCAATGTCCAGTAGTCCCCACGGGTGCCTCCCATACAGTAGCTCAAAAGGAGAGAACCCTGTGGATGATTGGGGAACCTCTCAGATAGCAAACATCAAATAAGGGAGTAGACAATCCCAATTCTTTCTGTCTTTATCAACCAACTTCCTCAGCATTTGTTTTAATGTCTTCTTAAATCATTCAACCTGCCCATCTGTTTGAGTATGATACACTGAAGTACGTAATTGGGTCACTTTAAGGAGTTTGAAAAGCTCTTTGGTTACTCTAGACATAAACGGGGTGCCCTGGTCAGTTAGTATGGCTTTAGGAAGGCCCACGTGGCTGAAAACCTGAAATAGCTCTTTAGCAATGGTTTTGGCAGAGGTGCTTTTCAGAAAGGAATCCCTTCTGGATAACGGGGAGCATAGTCCATTATCCCCAAGAAGTGCTGTGCCCTCTAGTGGACTTCAGCAAGGGGCCAACCAAATCCATGGTGATCCTCTCAAAAGGGACCTTAATGATGGGTAGGGGTACCAAAGAACTATGGAAATGTGACATGGATGCAGAAATCTGACACACTGGACAGGAGGAACAGTACATTTCCACTTCCTTAGTGATCCCAGGCCAATAGAACCTCTGGATGATTCTTTCCCAGGTCTTTTCAGCTCCTAAATGTCCCCCAAGAATGTGCCCATGGGCTAGTTCTAAGACCAACTTGTGGTAAGGTTTGGACACCACCAGTTGCTCAATGGTTTCTTCTACCCTCTGTGACACCCAGTATAACAGGTCCCTTTCCATGATGAAGGGTGGGCAATCCTCTTGTCAGGGTTAGCTAATTCATCATCTATTTTCACTACATTCTCCTGGGCCCTTTGTAATGTGGGGTCCTTGAATTGTTTAGTGGCAAAATGTTCTCTGTGTACCTCTAGATCATCAAAAAATAGAGGCCGCTGTTCCTCTTCTGGGGTTGTAGGCTTGTCCCTAGGCCCTGTTGCTTCCCCTACTAATACTGACAAGGGAGACTCAGGAGAATCCTCACACTTAGAGGATTCCTTAGTAGAAACATCAGGATCTGAAGAACCACTTAATGGTGAATCTGGGCAATCCCAACGCTCCCAGAATTTTGTGAAATCCCTTCCCACAATGGCATCATGTGGAAGTTGGGGAACCAAACCCATCTGGTGACACAGGTTACCGAGGGGGTTTCAAAGGATTCCGTATTCACCATATATTATCGAGTGTCTCCAAGTACACAAATGACCGCCATTTTTCTAGGGTGCAAGGTTTTTCCCACAACCAGTTCAGTTTTTACCAAGGTAGCCAGGCAACCTGAATCCAACAATACAAAATGTTTTACCATCTAAACACATTTTGCATAAAGGTTTCTAATTTCCCTTTACTGCAGTGCAAGTAGTTGCAAATAGGGACTGCCGACTCTCTGTAAGAAAGTCACAGTGCATGGGTTCATCAATAGCTGGGTAAACTGCCGCTACATGTCCGTCTTCCGAGCAACGGTAACAAATTAACTTTCTAGTCACCTCCTGTGGGATTGGTCTTCCAGGCCACTCTCACTAGACATTAGAAGCAGTCCCAAAAATATCTTTAGTTCCCCCTTTTTCACTCTCTCCACCCCAATCCCTTGGTGCAGTCTTACCCGTAGCCGGGGATGGTCTGGTCTTGGGGTGAAAAGTCTGTGAGTCTCTGAGGAAATACATCAGATTCTCAGTCATTAGTTACCTTGCCACAAGGTCTACAAGTTTGTCTGCTATTTACAGATCTTCATGGCTCACCCATTTCTGCAAGGTGGTAGGGAGAGACCTCTGAAATTTGTCCACGACCACCTGCTCCACAATGTTTGGACAGGACAGAGTTTCTGGCTGCAGTCATTTCCTGGTCAAGTGGATAAGGTCATACATTTGTGACCGGGATGGCTTTCTCAGTTGATAACTCCAACTGTGGACACGCTGAGCATGGACAGCCAGGGTTACACCCAGTCGTGCCAATATTTCCATTTTCAAACGATCATTGTTTTTTGCATCCACCGGCTCCAATTCAAAATAAGCCATTTGGGATTCTCTGGATAGTAGGGGGGGGGGGGCAATAGTCCAGCCCATTGTTCTTTAGGCCAGCTCTCTTTTTCCGCTGTCCATTCAAACGTGGTCAAAAACATTTCCAGGTCATCATCCGCAGTCATTTTTGGCAACGAGTGGCTTACCCAAAAAGTCGGTATGGTACCGGCATGACTTACAACCTCGATCTGCTGCCTCTGCTAAAGCAGTTTCATAATGGCCAGCAATTCCCTATGGCGGGTCTTCGCCTGTTCTAGGGCTTATTGCTGGGCTGCCATGCACTGTTGCAAACCTGCATTTGCCTGCTGATGATTTACATTTGCCTGCTGTTGAGCTGCAAGGCTCTGTTGGTGAGCCATTTGTTGGGCTGCAAGGCTCTGTTGCAAACCTGCATTTGCCAGCTGTTGATTTGCATTTGCTAGAGCCATGCAGTATCTCCTCCATGCTGGCCTTACGTCACCTGCCCCATAAACCTTCACCATGTGTAAAGGATTAGCTCAGTAGAGGGGTGTGCAGGACACCATGGATGGGTCAAAGCACAGTGAAGTAGGCACAGACAGACAGCAGGATCTTTGTGAAAGCAAAAACTGTGGTTTATTTACACGTCTGTGGTTACAAAATGCAGGCATCAAAACAGGTCCAATAAAACAAAACAGAAAATAAACCCTTGCCACTTTGGGTGTCATACTACAAAGGCACAGGAACCTGACTATTTGTTTTGCCACAGCTTACCATTGCCCAGACACTTGGCAGTCACAGATAAATAAATAGAGGCTTTTAGTCACCCAGACTTAATCTCACCATTCAGAGGTATTGCGGCTCCCCAGTCTGTCATGCACAGATCTGGTTCCAGGAGGGAGTCTCTTGTTGAAGCAACCTGGGAGTTTTATAGAGCCCTGGGTGCTTTGCCTGTTATACCTGAGCTTGTTAATCCTCATTGAGCCAAAGCAGGCTCACTACACAGGCCAAACACAAAAGCAATCAGTGTACAGCATAAACCTGGGACAAATATATCTACTATCCCCGACACAGCCCATAGATTTTCCTGGCTTCCTGTCACAATATATATAGTAACTCAAAACTAGTATGTAACTATCCAGTGTACATAAATACCGTGCATATGCACTGCACACGTTGGCAAAAGATATTCAAATAACACTAAATATCTGATGGTGCTTCTAATGAAGTTTATATGATGAAATGTATTATCGGTGTCATGGGTCATGGCTGTTTTTTATATTATTCATTTTGCATACCAAACATGACTTGTATCCCTCTGTGCATGCCCATCCCCATCAGAGTACAACACAAGCTTCATTTGTTAATAAATTACCGTAAATGTGTAGAATCTTATGGTGTTTTTCACAAGGTGGTTTACAGGACTTGCCAACCATATATGTGGCTATATTACTTGATTTGGCACTCTATTCTATGGGGTTAATGTCCTAAAACTGTGTGCAAATTCTGGTGCAGCTCTGCATAGAAACCAGTGAGCTTTCAGGTTTTTGTCAAAGCTTAATTGAACAAGCTGACTTTAGAAGCTGATTAGCTACCATGCAAATTTGTAACAGACGTGCACTCTCCAATTTTAGTAAATCTACCCCTATATCTGCTCTGTATATAGGCTCTATATTCAGTAATAATTAAAAATCCCTGAGCCAATTCATTCTTTTCTGTATAAATCTTTTCTTAGCTACATTTTCCCACCAAGGAAGATTACTCAATAAATCTCTTGCTATATACACAACTTTGCCATATCTTTATGAGGATGAATTCCAACCAGTTGTTTCTGTCCCTTCTAATTCTTTACACAGTTAAATTATCTATCGTTCCCTTTCAAAGAGACCAAATCCTATATGAGCTATCCTGCCACATCTCTATGAAGACTTAAGAATCTATCTTAAAGAAAGATTTTTTTCCTGCAAAACACATTCTAAACTCCGAACATTTTTCATTACTAAATTTGAAGATTTGTTAGGAGTGAATAATGTGAAAATTGTGCCCAGTGCTTAGTGCCCAAAATAAATATAAACAAGATAACATTGACATGTGGCAAACAATCATCACGTGCATCATTATGCATGGTCATCCCCTGCGTAATCATGCAAGCAACTAATACACATGTGTCTCTTCATCATATTTATGCATGCATGATCATCATTACATACTCAGAGTCATTACATTATCCGGCACACACTTGATGACTTCTAACCAGAAGCCGGTGCCATCTATTGTGCCTTTCATTTGTATTCCTATAGGAAAGCAATTAATACCTTATCGTTTGTCTTCATTTGTCCATTATTTTACAACCAAGACAATCTTGTAACCCACTCTATACTAATCATATGCTCTATCATATTTATGTACAATTTTATTCACATTACTGTGCTTTATTTCATCATTTAAACTTTGGCAACTTTATTTAGACTTTGAAGAGGTGTATACATTTTTATCATCTCATCAACAAATTCCAGCCTTTTTATATACACTGTATATTAATTTTTCTCAATTGTAATACATCAGTCTATTTAAAAAAATATATAAAATGAGCAGATTTAATTCATCATTGTTTAGTTCTTTTAGATAAATAGGAGATATGTGAATCTTCATCTAGTGCCTTCTAGCTCATCAAATTAAGAGTGTCTCATAATTTTGCCCCCGTATTATAATTGACATGGGCATTTTGCCGCATACACTAACTATGTTTAATTAAAATTCATAAAAGAATCAATTTCTATCATATCACCATTTTTGAATTCTCAAAGAGGTAATAATTATCTCCAGCTAGAAGAACCATTCCATCCTCGGAAAAGATGAAGGCATTCCAGTAAAACCAAGTTTTCTTTTAGTTTTCCCGTTTATTCTGAGAGGAGAGAGTAAGATCTTCTATCCTCGACCTTATGTAACCACAAAGTAATTGATAGGGGGTTAGGGCCTTTCTACTTCAAGGGGATGCATGCCTTGGCTGCATTTAGTTGATGATGAAATATGGATTTTTTGCAAGTTTTAATTGAAATTGACGAGTGGTGTAACAAGAAAAAAGCCAGGCAGTCTGGTAAGATAAAATCTGCGATTTTCTGGGCTATATATCTGATTTCAGTCCAGGAGGGCTTCAGGAGCAGACATGACCAGAATATGTGTAAGGCTGTATCTTTGACTGCTTTACACCTTAGTATATGTCTGTGGTAATAATGTACTGTTTGTGAAGTATTGTGAGTTTTCTGTACCACCTTGTGAGTACTGTGACAGCTGGTGGGTAAAGACGCCGGGTTGCATGCAGGATGGCAGGTACATTTGCCCTAGATTTAAGCTGTATGCAGACTTATACCACTAAGGGGAGTCTTGCAGGTGTAGAGGTAATGAGCGCAGCTGAGGTGACCTGGCTCATTAAGGCCTCTACAAGAACTCCCAGCAGGGATAGGTGAGTGCTCCACCCTGGAACCAGGTTCTGTGTCATGTCAACAGACTGGGGAGTGTAACAGCTTGTCTGGTAAGAAGCCTTTGTGGCTGACTGTCTTCAGTGAGAGATAGGAGCTAGGTACAGCGGTAGGTTGTACCCAGCTGACAGACAGGGAAACCTATTGTGTAGTCAGTGGCCAAGTGGCCTAGGATTTATTTTGTTGTTTGTTTGGCTGTTTTTCCACTTGTAACTAGTGAGAATAAACTACCTTTTTGTTTTCATCTGAAACTGCTGTCTTGCTGTGCCTAAATTGTGTAGTGAACCCTTCCAGGGGGTCAAACACACCTGCTGCCAAGCTAACCTCCTTACAGTGGTGGAGGAAGCCAGGGGCAGTTTTTTGTGAAAAGCCAGCATGGAAGAGATACTGAGACAGCTTGCTGTAGCAAATGCTAACCAACAAACGGATGCTAATCTACAACAAGCAAATGCTAATCAGCAGTGAGCTCTCCAGCAAAGTATGGAAGCACAGGAATGAGCCCAGCAACAATCTGAGGCCCGTTTAATTGAGCTATTGCAGAAGCAAGAGCAGAGACTTCAACAGCAAATGGATGCCATAACACAACAGCATCGACAGACCAGTGAGGCGAGTAGTTCTAGTAATACATCATCATTTTGTGTGAGCCGTTTACTGCCAAAAATGACTGGAGAGGATGATCCTGAAGTGTTTCTGACCACATTTGAAAGGACTGCAGAAAGAGAAAAGTGGCCTAAGGAACAGTGGGTTGGATTGGTGGCTCCTCTATTAGCTGGGGAATCGCAGAAAGCGTATTATGACTTGGAACCGGACCAAGCAAAAGACTATGTTGTGATAAAAACAGAGATATTGGCACGGCTGGGTGTCACCCTGGCTGTCCGGGCTCAGCGTGTGCATAATTGGACTTTCCAACTTAAAAAAGCCCCCTAGGTTGCAAATGTATGATCTCATTCACCTGGGCAGGAAGTGGCTGCAACCTGAAATTTTGAAAGCACCAAAGATTGTGGAACGTGTGGTAATGGATCGGTTCCTGAGATCTCTACCTACTGCCATTCAAAAGTGGGTAAACCATGGAAACCCAGACACGGCCGACAAGCTTGTGGATCTGATAGAGAGGTACTTGGCTATAGAGAACCTGACAGCCTCTCCCAGGGACTCACCGACTTTCCAACCTAAGACCGGACCATCCCCAGTGGCGGATAAGATGACTTCAAGGGGTAAGGGTGGAGAGAGTGAGAGGGCGGGAAGTTGGCATAATGTATGGCGACCCCAGTCAAAGTCACAGGAAGCAGCAAAAAAGTATATTTGTTATCGTTGCCGGCAAGGGGGATATGTTGCAGCCAATTGCCCAGTTGTGGATAAGACTATGGAATGTGACTATCTAAGAGACAGACGTCAGTCACTGTTTGCAACAGTTGCATGCACTGCCACTCGGGGAACTGAAAAACATTTATGCAGAATGTGTATTAATGATAAAAGTGTTGTTGTGTAGCTAGATTCAGGTAGTCTGGTAACATTGATCAAAGCTGAATTGGTTACTACAGAGGTCTCTAGGAATAACAAGGTGGCTGTTATTTGTGTACATGGGGACCCCAGAGAGTATCCTGTGGCTAAAGTGGTTTTTGAGACCCCCAAAGGTAACATAACTCATCAGGTGGGGTTGGTGACTCACTTACCACATGATGCTATTGTGGGGAGGGATTGTCCAAAATTCTGGGAACTCTGGGATGGTCCTGATCCCCCCACAGAGGCCCCTAGAGGCCAGGAAGAGGAATCCTAGGTATCCTCTGAGAATGGTGATACTTCTCCAGATTTTCCCTTGTCTGTGTTGGCAGGAGAGACTCGGGAAACTGGGGAGGAACCAACATCTTCAGAAGAAAACATGCCGTCTGTAGAGTTCTGATTTAGAGGTTCACAGGGAAAATTTTGCCACAGAACAGGTAAAAGAGCCCACCCTGATAAAAGCACGGGAAAATGTGGTAAAGATAGATGATGAATTAGTGAACCCAGTTCAGTCTTGCGATTACCCATACTTTATGGTGGAAAGGGATCTGTTGTATCGGGTTGCCCAAAAGGCGGATGAAACCATTGAGCAACTTGTGGTACCCAAACCCTATAGGAAGTTGGTATTGGAATTAGCCCATGGGCACATTTTGGGAGGTCATTTGGGGCGGAGAAAACCAGAGAGAGAGTATTGCAAAGGCTCTATTGGCCTGGGGTCATAAAGGAAATAGAAAATTATTGTTCCTCCTGCCCTGTGTGTCAGAAGTCTGCACCTTTGTCGCATTTCCGTAACCCACTGGTACCTCTCCCCATCATTGAGGTTCCCTTTGAGAGGATCGCAATGGATTTGGTAGGTCCGATACTGAAGTCCGCTAGGGGGCATCAGTACATTTTGGTCATAATTGACTATGCCACAGCTATCCTGAAGCGATCCATCTTAGAAATACCTCCACCAAGACGATAGCCAAAGAGCTATTTCTGGTCTTAAGCTGTGTGGGTATTTGTAAGGAATTACTTACAGACCAGGGTACCCCATTTATGTCCAGGGTAATGAAAGAGCTGTGCAAGTTGTTCAAAGTGACACAATTATGTACATCCGTGTATCACCCTCAAACAGATGGGTTGGTTGAAAGGTTCAACAAAACCCTAAAACAAATGTTAAAAAAGGTGGTGGATCGAGATGGAAAGGATTGGGACTGTTTAATACCCTACTTGATGTTTGCTATTCGGGAAGTACCACAATCCTCTACCGGGTTCTTGCCCTTCGAGTTACTCTATGGGAGACACCCAAGAGGGCTGTTGGATATCGCAAAGGAAACTTGGGAAAGTGAGAGTTCTCCCCACCGGAGTGTGATTGAGCATGTTGCTCTAATGCAAGATAGAATTGCACAAGTAATGCCAATCGTCAAGGAACACTTGGCCTAAGCGCAGTTAGCACATCAAAGGGTGTATAACCGCAAGGCCAAGACCCATACTTTTTATAGGGTGTTGGTACTAATCCCTATGGTCGAAAGCAAATTCCTGGCCAAATGGCAGAGCCCTTATGAGATAATTGAACAAGTGAGTGAAGTGAACTACAGGGTCAGACAACCAGGACGGCAAAAGCCAGAACAGATATACCACATTAATCTGTTGAAAGCCTGGAGGGATAGGGAATCCCTAGTAGCAGAAACCTTGGTGTCGCAGACTCAGTCTGATTGCTTAATTCCTGAGGTGGCAATAGCAATCACCTTATCAAAACACCAAAAACAGGAGGTGAAAGTGTTTGTGCTCCGCAACAGTGAGGTGTTCTCTGAGCTGCCGGGACAAACATCTGGGGTAGTGCACGACATTATCACCCAGCCAGGTGAAAGGGTAAAACTAAAACCCTATTGAATACCGGAGGCTGGACGGGAGGCAATGCAAGGGGAAGTTCAACGAATGCTTGAATTAGGTGTGGTAGAAGAGTCCCAGAGTGACTGGTCCAGCCCGATCATTTTAGTGCCCAAACCCGATGGGTGCTGGCGATTTTGTAACAATTTCCGGAAGTTGAATAAAGTTACAAAATTTGACACCTACCCCATGCCATGCATAGATGAACTGATCGACCGGCTGGGAACAGCCCGATACATGACGATTAGAGTTGAGCGAACCCGGACTGTAAAGTTCGGGACCGTACCGAACTTTGGGGTGTCCGGGACCCGGACTTTTCAGGTTTTCAGACTTTTCAGACTTTTTCGGGTTCGGGTCCGGGGGTTCGGGTAATTTTACCAAAAGTTCTGAAAATTGCTGTAAAAAAGTCCAGGAAAGTCCTAGAGGTCTGCAAAAGGAAGGAAATTGAGGTAAGGGAGGGACAAGTGCCCTACAAAGAAATGGGGACAGGGAAATAACTTTAAATATTTAAAAAAAAATAAAAACATAAAAAATTCAAAAATGGAGGTGGATGTGAACCATCTTCAAACTGGGTCTGAAAAGTATTAATTAATGGTAGAAGCCATATAACTGTTCTAAAATCATCTTCAACTGTGTCAAAAAAGTATAAATAAGCCAGGAGAACCCATATCAATGTTCTGCAAACATCTGGAAAATGTGTGTGTCATTTTAACTAAAACCGGGAGAAACCATACTACTGTTCTGCAAACATCTGGAAACTGTGTGTGTCACTTTAACAAAAACCGGGACAAACTGAACTACTGTTCTGCAAACATCTGGAAACTGTGTGTACCACTTTAACTAAAACCGGGACAAACTGAAGTACTGTTCTGCAAACATCTGGAAACTGTGTGTGTCACTTTAACTCAAACCGGGACAAACTGAACTACTGTTCTGCAAACATCTGGAAACTGTGTGTAACACTTTAACAAAAACCGGGGCGCACCCATATCACTGTTCTGCAAACATCTGGAAACTGTGTGTAACACTTTAACAAAAACCGGGGCGAACCCATATCACTGTTCTGCAAACATCTGGAAACTGTGTGTGAAACTACAGCATAGAGAAGAACAGGGATATGGTTTCGTTCTGCTATAGTTTCACATAGAGTTTTTAGATGATTTTAGAACAGTGATATGATACAATGTGTGTCAAAGGTCTACAAACGTCTTGTCATCAAGTCAAACAGGGCCAAACTCAATTTCACTGTGTGTGTCAAAGGTCTACAAACGTCTTGTCATGAAGTCAAACAGGGCCAAAATCAATTTCACCA
>BLSH010029165.1:1130837-1142317 GCA_018402905.1 Glandirana rugosa
CCTATATAATCTGTAATTGACAACTCTCACACTAGATCAAGTGACCCGGGTCGGAATTGAGTAATCAGAGCGAAACCATATACCTGTTCTTCTCTATGCTGTAGTTTCACACACAGACTTTGCAGATGTGTGAAGAACAGATGTTCAGTTAATAGCGGCTATAGTTAAAGTGACACAGAGACTTTGCAGATGTGTGCAGAACAGATGTTCAGTGAACATCTGTTATGCACACATCTGCAAAGTCTGTGTGTCGAGACTCGTATTCATATCGGAACAGTGAAGCTTGAGAGTAAGTTGATCACATGCCTAAACAGTTGCCCTCCTAATGAGTTAAGGCTGGGCCCAGTGAACTAGATCACACTCTCAACAGTTAATGTCTAATATATCCCTGTCATTGTGAAGGGTCGCTGTGTATCTGCGTGTTGATTACACCTTACCAAAAAGCTGCTGATCGATGTAGAAATCACAGTTTCAGCAATGAGTCCATGATTAGCTTTCTGATTGACACCTATACAGTTTCTGTTGCAGATATGTTGATCTCTCGGGTTCGGGTTGCGTTCGTAAAAGAAAGAATGATGGGCGCTGTCCTAGTATCTTTGTAGGAATAAATGTAGAGACTCACGATGCGAAGGATTAGTCTCGGGATCCTTTATTCGGGCAGAGATGATACTAGGTAATTGTGCTTGCCTCAGGGACAGGAGTATCCTAGACTTACTCCTGCAGCTTGGTAGTCGTTTTGTGTGCGTTATACTGTTTCGGGGGAAAGTTGTCTACAGGCAATGATTCAGTAAGCAATGTATTCCCCGAGAATAAAGCATATAAGGAAGAAAGGGAAAGAGAAAAACTGTCCTGTGTAATGTGGTAAACATTGTAACTAAGAAGAAAAAAAAAAGAAGTATTGACTGTTAAGTTCGAAGGCAACTGGCACTTATCTGTCTTGCTTGATTTATTCATCATCAGGTTCTGCCTGTTCCGCTGGGACCACAACGACATTCCGCTCTCTCCGGCCGCGTCTGTATGGTGTGGAGTTCAGCCGACGCCGGGGGGTGCGCTGTTCCAGCGGGGGGGCAGAATCTTTCCACAGCTCCGGAACGGCAAACTCCTGGTACCACTCTGGGACTGGAATCTCCGGGAGGCCAGTGAACTCAAAGAACTAAGGGAGGTCCGCTGGTGTATGCATAGTGAATGAGCGCCCTTGCAGTGTAACACAGAGACAAAATGGAAATCGCCATTTATAAACGATGTAGCAGTCTCTGAGAGCCGTTAGTATAGGTCATAGTGCCCTCCTATGATTCAGCGTAATTTGGGAAAGATCTTGAAAGATCTTCACTTCGGCTCCATTAAAGCAGATCTCCTCTTGTTCTCTGGCTCTGACCGCCACTTCTTCCTTAAGCTTGTAGTCTGTGAAACAGCAAATTATATCCCTGGGGGGGTCGCCTTCTCTTCCCCGAGGTCGTAGGGCCCTGTGCGCGCGCTCAAAATCAACGGGGGTGTCTTGTGCCCTTTCTGTAATGTTGTTGAACAGTGTCTGGAGGGCCATGGGGATCTGGTCGTGTTCCACAGATTCTGGTATTCCCCTGATCCTCAGGTTCCTCCTGCGTCCACGATTATCAAGGTCCCCCAGACACCTTTGTAGCTCAATCATGTGGAACTGGTACTTGGCTCCATGTTGTTGTAGCTCTCTAATATCTTCATTGTGTCGGCCCGCTGCCTGTTCCACCTCCTCCAGCCTGTCAGAGACTCCCCTCAGCTCGTCTTTAAGTTCAATAACTGCATCGTTGAGGGTGCCTTTGATGTCTGAGACGATGTGCTGGAGGTCTGTCATTTTCGGGACCTGTTGGATTAAGTCCTGCAACATTTCTTGGTCCACTTGCGACCTCTGTTTAGACGTCCCCTCTACTTGCTTATGCGCCATGTCTGAAGGCTGATGAGGGGAGCCGGATGTGGAGGCCTCGGTCGCCGGAGGGTGTTGAGTGGGGAACAATTGTGGGATGTTTCATCCCAATTGTGAGTGCTGGGTTTGTGCAAAGGGCAGCTGATGCCCGATTTTGCCCTTACCTATCTGTTTCGAGCTTTGCTGGCTTTGTGTCGCCCCTGTGGTGCTGGAGCTCTCGTGTTAAGCAGCCATCTCGCCCTCGCGCCAAGCCACACCTACCAGGATTATGGGGAACGTCAGTCCCAAACTTGCCGGTAAATCTCAAAGGTGGGCTTCTGCCACAAAGCGGGGAGTGGACTAGAAGGAGGTGGTCTTTTAGAGAGGCTGGATGGGGTGGACTGCATCGGAGACTGCGGATCCTTGGAAAGTAGGCCTAGTTTCTGTATCAGATGCTCCCCCTGCTGGAAAGTTGATAATCTGTATGGTTGGCCATTGTATTCAAATTTCAAGCTGAAGGGGGATTCCTACCAGTATTTGCGTTAGCAAGTTCAAAAGAGGTTTGAGTGACCTTCTCTTCTGTATTGTAAAGGGAGAGATATCAGCATAGATTTGCACAGGGTGCCCATAATTTGGATCTGTGAAGATGAGCATGCTCTAAACATTACCTCCTCCTTGATATGATAATAATGAGGTTTTACCACAATGTCCCGCGGTAGACCATCCTTTCTGGGGGGTCCCAGGGCTCTATGAGTCCGGTCTAGTTCCATTCTGTGGGATTTGATGTCTGGGATGAGGTTCTTGAGGAGTGTGTGAACGGCTTCAGAGACCTCCGTAATTGATTCAGGGAGACCCCGTATCCTAAAATTGAGTCTCCTGGACCTGTTCTCGAGATCATTAATTTTAGCTAGTGCCTCTTCCATTTGATTGTGAAGCTCCTGAACCCTGTCCATGTTCTGGTTCACTCGATCTATGGTAGGGTCCATTTTATTTTCAATATGCTCCATGCGGGATCCCATTAGTTAAAGATCCGTTGTAATGTCCTGCTGTTGTACTGGATTGAGGCCTTGTTCCTGTGGGATTATTGGCCTGGGGTGTACAGTCTGAGAGGACTGCCTCATCATGTCCTCCACAGTGTAGTTGAGCAGGGACACTGTGGATGCGGGTGAAGCTGGATCCTCGTATGGGTCCCCGCTGTGTGTCTCGCCACATACCTCAGCTTGCAGCCTGTCTCTCCATGGAGAGGTGGGGGTGCCAGGAAGAGCCGCCACATGTGGGTACGGCTCCGCCACCATCTTAGATTCCCCCTTGGCTTCCGCCATTGCATATAAAAAAGCTTTTAAGTCTCTTCTTGCTGACCAAGGCTGCATACAGTGGTGCCCTGGCAAGGTGGGGGGTCTCGTGGCTCAATTCAGGTTGAAATGCCACTTGTAATTCCTCGGCTATGGGCTGCGGACTGTCGGATCGGTGCGGAGCTCTGTGACTAGGTGTCCATGTGACAGAGCGCCGCACATGCACCTACTTGCAGCAATTTTAGTGATTTAATTTTAACAAACAATAAATTGTCAGATGCTAAGACAATGAAAAAAATAGTCCTAAAACCTGCTTAGCATTTCTCTTTAAAAGCTAGCTGCATTTGTACTATGCATTATGCATTCATGCTTATTCCTGCAGCCTGTGGAAAAATATGATATAGAGGGAGTGTCTTAAGGGACCTTGTGCAATGAACAAATATTCAGAATGGGTAAGCAGTTTGATACCCTGTGGGGGTATGCAGTGTGAGGAAGAAGCGCTGCAGTTGACCCAGTACAGAGCCTTGTGGTACCCCACTAGTGACTGGTCTCTGTTCTGAGTGAGCCCCATTTACAACCACACTCTGGGATCTATCCTTTAGCCAACTGCATATCCACTGAACCACCCAAGGGTTAAGTCCCAGCTTGTACAACTTTTTTATTAGATCATTATGTGGAACTAAATCAAATGTCTTGCTGAAATCAAGATATGCTAGGTCCACAGCACCACCCTGGTCTAAAACACTGGTAATATAGTCAAAAAATTAAATCTGATTCATCTGACATGATCTGCCCTCAGTAAAGCCATGCTGCTTTGGGTCCAGAAAGCTGTGTATTTTTAGGTGATTAATGATCCTTCTTTTCAGGAGTGATTCTATTAACTTGACTACAATTGATGTTAAACACACTGGCCTGTAATTGCCAGCTTCTACCTTGCTGCCCTTCTTGTGGATAGGTACAACATTAGCTATCCCCCAATCATGGGGAACTTCTCCTGTTAGAAGAGATATATCTCGAAGTTCTCTTAGAACTCTGGGATGAATACCATTAGGGCCTATTGCTTTATTAAGCTTTAGCCAAGCCAGTTCCTCTACTACCTCTGTCTCCAGAAATCCTAGAAATTAACCATCATTACTAGAACCAATATGATTTCCTAACTTGTTATCATAGTGCAGTCTATTTCTGAGAATACTGAGCAGAAGTAATTGTTTAAATGGTTTGCTACAGCCTGGTCTCCCTCAACATATGTGTTGTGCCCCATTTTCATTTTAGTGATCCCATTGTAGTATTTTTTCCTTCTATCACTAATGTACCTAAAAAAGGTTTTATCTCCTTTCTTAATAGACTTAGCAATTTCCTCCTCTTTCTGTGCTTTTGCAGCTCTGATAATGGGTTTGGCCTCCTTTTGTCTATTTTCATACTCCTCTCTGTCAGCTACACCTCCTGTTTCCTTGAATCTTCTATGCTCTATTTTTTTCCCTTTGCTATCCTACTTACCTCTTTAGTAAACCATATTGTTTTTTTCTTCTGTTTATTCTTACCATATGACACACACTGCATCAAATTGGTCTGCATAGCTGTCGCCCCAGAAGGAAGCCTCTTCTAAAGATGATGCACAAGAAAGCCCGCAAACAGTATGTTGAAAACAGGCAGACTAAGGACATGGATTACTGGAACCATGTCCTGTGGTCTAATGAGGCCAGGATAAACTTATTTGGTTCAGATGGTGTCAAGTGTGTGTGGCAGCAACCAGGCGAGGAGTACAAAGACAAGTGTGTCTTGCCTACAGTCAAGCATGGTGGTGGGAGTGTCATGGTCTGGGGCTGCATGAGTGCTGCCGGCACTGGGGAGCTACAGTTCATTAAAAGAACCATGAATGCCAACATGTACTGTGACATAGTGAAGTAGAGAATGATCCCCTCCCTTCGGAGACTGGGCTACAGGGCAGTATTCCAACATAATAATGACCCCAAACACACCTCCAAGATGACCACTATCTTGCTAAAGAAGCTGAGGGTAAAGGTGATGGACTGGCCAAGCATGTCTCTAGATCTAAACCCTATTGAGCATCTGTGGGGCATCATCAAATGGAAGGTAGAGGAGCGCGAGGTCTTGAACATCCACCAGCTCAGTGATGTTGTCATGGAGGAGTTGAAGAGGACTCCAGTGGCAACCTGTGAAGCTCTGGTGAACTCCATGCCCAAGAGGGTTAAGGCAGTGCTGGAAAATAATGGTGGCCACATAAAATATTGACACTTTGGGCCCAATTTTGACAATTTCACTTAGGGGTGTACTCACTTTTGTTGCCAGCAGTTTAGACATTAATGGCTGTGTATTGAGTTATTTTGAGGGGACAGCACATGTACACTATTATACAAGATGTACACTCACTACTTTACATTGTAGCAAAGTTTTATTTCTTCAGTGATGTCACATGAAAAGATAGAATAAAATATTTACAAAAATGTGAGGGGTGTACTCACTTTTGTGTGAGATACTGTGTGTGTGTGTATATATATATATATATATATATATCACTGTATACTGTATATATATTTTTATTTTATATACACACACTTGTTTTGCCTTGCATTTCTATTCTAAGTTGAATGGGTTGATTTACAAGGTACGGGTTCACATATACAATACAATGTCCTATATCCTATATTCTTTAAATCTGTTGTGGGTGTCTGTTAATCCCCATCAATGTATGGCTTTACAGGCCAGTAATTCAAGTGTCCCATCCACAACTACCCAAAAAAATGCTATTTTTTGTATGAAAAGAATGGATCAGATAAGGGTTCTGCTGATGCTATATTAAAGCCAAATAATAATATAAAAGTAGAAACAAGTAATACACAAATTTTGTGATACATCAGCATGTGGTGCCACTAATATTGTTCTGTGAGAATTGTACTGTTCTGTAACACCACACACATGCCCATACATGTAAAAGAATTGGTGTTTTTCCAATTTCACCTTTGAAGTCACCTTAAAAGCAGCACCCTGACACTGCTTAATGCTGCTTTGCAAAATGTTTTCTGTATTGCCTCAGGACATTGCCCAGCCTATGCCTTTGTTTGACAATCCATTATCTATTAGCCCTGAAAATTACCCCTGAAAATCACACAAATTAATTTGCCCTTATTGACTTCAGGAGTTTGAATTAGAGTTTGCAATTTCCCAAATTTACAATTAGCTCAACAAATGGTCCATGTGTGGAATCCAAGCACATCCAAGCACATTTTCATCAGATTTCTTTCTTTAATCTCTTAGCTGTGTATGATAACTTAGCTATTTTGCCCCATAACTATACCTCTTTCTTGAGTTCAACTTGCTTATTAACTGCAGGTAGAATGTTACAGACTTTAGAATAAACAGAAGTGGAGATTGGCCACCAGTTAAGATATAGGGGAGAATGCTGCTTAGGCTGACAATGAACTCTTGTAGTACCTTATTTCAAAAGCAACAGCTTCATGCTGTTATTTCTCACCTCCTCCTATCTGTTGTAATTAAAAAAAAATCTAATCAACTCATAGTTTCACCTTTTTGGATCTGAGCAATGATCCTATTGCTATTCTAAAAAAATTGAGACCTGCTCAGGCTGACTTTTCCTGCTGATAAGGTTTTTTTTACTCAGTGCTAGTATTAACAACACTCTTTCAGATCTCCAGTTAGGACTAATAAAACACTTGGGATAATAAAACAAGAATAAAAGTAAGATGCTGCCCATAAAGACCAATAATAATTTCTGTTTTAATCCTCTGAGAAAATTAACAGGGAATTTAATTGGTTTCTGCAAACAGCAATACATTACTGTTGCTGTAATGTTTTTTTTTTTTTTTTTATCTCTGTAACTAACTTTTCATGTCACAACTGTTGGCAGGAACACAACAATGTTTGTTCTACCACCACTTTTTTTTCTAGGGGAGAAGTCTGCAATTTTGTCTAATAAGCTTAAGTATGTCAGCAAAATGGATGGCAACATTTGCCACATTATAGAATCTTCCATGGTGTTATTCAATTTAACAGTCTCCAACTGTAAGAAATGTCAGATTCTTTTTTATATTAAGACACATAAGCAAATCTTTGACTTTGACTTATTTTGTAACAAACCATTGCATAACATCAAAAATACAGTTTATGGCAAGTGTGGCAAGTGTTAATATTTTATATTAATGTTAATATTTTATACTGAAACATATTGCCAGTCGAAAACAGAAGACCAAAATTATGCAAGATAACAAGTGATGAACACAATTTATAGTGCCACATACACATAGCCTATCAGAGATCCACTGAGCTGTCCTGGGTTTGTATTTAACAGGGTTTGGCAAACTTCAAAGAAGTTTGGATGCCTGGTCTGAACCCCATTGAAATCATTGGGAACTAAATTTATAAAATTAAAAATGACCATTGTCTGGGTTAATTGGGAAGGGTTGTCAAAAATAGCAAGGGGGACAAGCACTGTGTTGGTGAACATGTACCAATGCAAAAAAAAAAAAAAAGTTTCTACAATTCCATTTGGTTTGAAGCAGCGATTTTTATTCGGTCTCATTCACACTATACATGCAGAAAAACTGATGAAAAAAACATATAGGTTTCACCTGCAGTGACACAAGTTTACATCAGTTTGCATGCATGTTTCAGTGAATTTTGTTGCACGTTGACATCCTTTTTATGTGCTTTTTTATGCATAGATTCACACCACATCCTGTTAAATCATGTCCTTTTCCTGTTTGTGGAGAAAGAAGAGTACAGTTTGGACAGCTGATAGCTAGCGTTATTGCAGAGCCTTGCTTTACATCATATTCCCCATCAGATCCTCCCTTTATATCATAGGCCTCATCAGAGCTTCCCTTTATATGATAGTCCCAATCAGAGTTCCCTGTGCATTATAATCCCATCAGAGCCCCCCTTTTCATCATAGTTCCTGTCAAACCCCTCCATCAGAGTCCCTCATATTAGAGTTCCCTCATCAGAGTCCCCTCATCAAAGTCTTCCTCAACATTGTCTCCCTTCATCAGAGCCCCATAATCAGTGTTCCCTTCATTGCTTACCACTCATCAGTGTTCCTCTCATTAGAGAGACAACACCAGTCTCCCCTGATCACAGCCTCCCCCATTCTCTATCAGAGCTCTTCTATCATCTGTCCTTACCAGGGGCAAGAAAATAGTAGTCAGAACTACTGATCAGATGGAGCAGTGAGGCAGGGCTGCTGTTAAAAATCATGGGGCCCTGTACAGCCTACCTGACAGGGCAATCCTCCCCCCAACTCCCTGAAAATATCAAAACTAATTTTCACAAAAAAAAACAAAAAACACTAAAATCATTATTAGTGGACACAAACACAACATACAGTTGTGCTCATAAGTTTACATACCCTGGCAGAATTTATGATTTCTTGGCTATTTTTCAGAGAATATAATGATAACACAAAAACATTTCTTTCACTGATGATTAGTGTTTGGCTGAAGCCGTTTATTATCAATCAACTGTGTTTACTCTTTTTAAATCATAATGACAACAGAAACTATCCAAATGATCCTGATCAAAAGTTTACACACCCCAGTTCTTAATACCCTGTATTGCCCCCTTTAACATCAGTGACAGCTTGAAGTCTTTTGTGGTATTTGTGGATGAGGTTCTTTATCTTCTCAGATGGTAAAGCTGCCCATTCCTCTTGACAAAAAGCCTCCAGTTCCTGGAAATTCTTGGGCTGTCTTGCATGAACTTCACATTTGAGATCTCCCCAGAGTGACTCAATGATATTGCGGTCAGGAGACCCCTCTAGAATGTTCACTTTATTCTGCTGTAGCCAATGACAGGTCGACTTGGCCTTGTGTTTTGGATCATTGCCATGTTGGAATGTCCAAGTATGTCCTATGCACAGCTTCCTGGCTGATGAGTGCAAATGTTCCTCCAGTAATTTTTGATAACATACTGCATTCATTTTGCCATCGATTTTGGCCAAATTTCATGTGCCTTTGTAGCTCACACATCCCCAAAACATCAGCGATCCACCTCCATGTTTCACAGGCCTTGTTGACTCCTCTCCAAATGTAGGGTTTATGGTTGTGGCCAAAAAGCTCAATTTTGATATCATCACTCCAAATGACTTTGTGCCAGAAGGTTTGAGACTTGTCTCTGTGCTGTTTGGCATATTTTAAGTGGGATACTTTGTGGCATTTGCGTAGTAATGGCTTTCTTCTGGTGAATCGACCATGCAGCCCATCTTTCTTCAAGTGCCTCCTTATTGTGCACTTTAAAACAGTCACACCACATGTTTTCAGAGAGTCCTGAAGTTATTTGTTGTTTTTTCTTTGCATGCCGAACAATTTTCCTGGCAGCTGTGGCTGAAATTTTAGTCGGTCTACCTGACCGTGGTTTGGTTTCAGCTGAACCCCTCATTTTGCACTTCTTGATTAGAGTTTGAACACTGCTGATTGGCATTCTCAATTTCTTGGATATCATTTTATATCCCTTTCCTGTTTTATACAATTCAACTACCTTTCCCGCAGATCCTTGAACAATTTTTTTGCTTTCCCCATGACTCAGAATACAAAAACGTCAGTACAGCACTGGATGAAAGATTCAAGGGTCTGTCAGGAGTCCATAAACTCATTGACCTTTAATACACGCACACACTAATTACAAGCAAACAGATCACAGGTGAGGATGGTTACATTTAATAGCCATTTAAACCCCTTTGTGTCAACTTGCGTGCATGTTATCAGGCCAAAATCACCAGGCTATGTAAACTTTTGATCAGGGTAATTTGGGTAGATTCTGTTGTCATTATTATTTAAAAAGAGTAAACACAGTTTATTGATAATAAATGGCTTAAGCCAAACACTAACCATGAGTGAAAGAAATGTTTTTTTGTTATTATTCATATTCTCTGAAAAATGGCCAAGAAATCATAAATTCTGCCAGGGTATGTAAACTTATGAGCACAACTGCAACTTACAAAATTCTTGCTAAATCTAACAGATAAAACAGTATTGAGTGAATGGATAAAGCTCTGCGAGTGAATGAATGAGGTCTTGGGGCTCATTCACATGGGCCATGTTGTCTTAGGACTCCTGGCCAATCGTGTCTCAGGACCCTCTTCCTGTTCAGCCAGAAGGAGAACCAACGGCCCCGGCTGTTCCCTCCACAAGCTGCAGGCCATGTGCAATGAGGAGCAGGTGGAGGGGCAGACCAGCTTCTTCCAGGAGCTGTACTCTGGATCCAGCAGTGCACCAAGACCATCACCTTTTCATGGTCCTCCTCCCCACACCTCTACTGCAGCAACAGGGAGAGGAGGCCATCCAGATTGACAGCTAAGGATACGGTAAGGCCATGGATCACCGCCTTTCTGTTGGCTTGATGGATTGAGTGCTGGTCCAAAAAAAATTGAGCACCAGCCTCCACTGTGCCCAACATCACCAAAAGAAAATGCCGCCCGCTGACAAACACTTGTTCTATTGCTTTACTCCTACCAAATGACAGGAAGAGTGAAAAATAGCTGATATATAAGCGATGGGTGGGGTCTGTGTGGCATCATAGACCCTATATCAACATGACCATATATGGTCAATTATGTCCTTGCTATCCCATAATGTCCTTGACCAAATATGGTCATGTCCATATATGGTCAAAGAAGACAGCTGGGATGCCCTGTCTCTATGTTTATATCAGTTGTTGTTTTCCAGACCTGCCATTCAACATGAGGGAAGGAATAGGACATGTGTTGATGGGACACTTTTTATGTTTGGTGAATCTACATTACACTACATCTACATCTACATTAAACAACATGAATGATGGTGGATATTTATTGTGGGACTTTTTTAATTACTTTTCAAACTCATCAATAGAGTTGAGCGAACCTCTGGAAGTTCGGGTTCTGCTGGTCCGTCCGAACTTCGGGACAAAGTCCGGGTCCGGACGGAACCCGAACGATCGCACGGACAACGAACCCCATTGAAATCAATGGGGACCCGAACTTTTAGGCACAAAAATGGCTGTAACAAAGTCCTGGAAAGCCCTAGAGGGCTGCAAAAGGAAGTAAAATGGGGGTAAGGGTAGGGCAAGTGCCCTACAAAAAAATGGGGACAGGGAAATAACTGTAAATATTTTTAAAAAAATAAAAACATAAAAAAATCAAAAATGGAGGTGAATGTGGATCATCTTCAAACTGTGTCTGAAAAGTATTAATTAACGGTAGAAGCCATATAACTGTTCTAAAATCATCTTCAAACTAGGGCAAGTGCCCTACAAATAAATGGGGATAGGGAAAATAAATTAAAATCAAGTAAAAAAATGGGAAG